>JAUTBT010018113.1:0-21818 GCA_032361225.1 Lepetodrilus schrolli
TGTGAGTACAGGTAGGACATTGCTTTCTCTGTGAAGAAAAGTAGGACATTGCTTTCTTTGTGAGGAGTAGAACATTGCTTTCTCTGTGAGGAGAGGTAGGACATTGCTTTCTGTGAGTACAGGTAGGACATTGCTTTCTCTGTGAGTACAGGTAGGACATTGCTTTCTCTGTGAAGAAAAGTAGGACATTGCTTTCTTTGTGAGGAGTAGAACATTGTTTTCTCTGTGAGGAGAGGTAGGACATTGCTTTCTCTGTGAGTACAGGTAGGACATTGCTTTATCTGTGAAGAGAAGTAGGACAATGCTTTCTTTGTGAGGAGTAGAACATTGCTTTCTCTGTGAGGAGAGGTAGGACTTTCTCTGTGAGGAGTAGAACATTGCTTTCTGTGAGGACAGGTAGGACATTGCTTTCTCTGTGAGGACAGGTAGGATGACAGCTACAGGTTCATGTGTCATTACTCACTCTTCACAGTCACTAGTCTGTTACTACAGTCATTTTCCATTCTCTGTGTTATAATACTAAATGATTTGCCAGGTGAGCTACTCTCTGCAATAATGTAGGCTATGCTTAAACTTGTCTTCGAGGTCATCATTTTTCATTCTGGACCTGATAAAGCTAGCTTCATGTATATGGAAATACACAGGATGTAATTAATGATTTGAATATCTGTGATAGATGTAAAGGTTTATATATGTAGAAATAGAACATAATACACTACCCATCCCCTGTGAGAGCTAGCTGACCAGATGGTTACCTCCCTTGTAGAGACATCCGGAGTCTGCTGCAGGACTTGGAGGACATCCTGGACACGCCGTCCAAGAAGACGCTGTGGAAGTTCATCCTGCCGCTCCTGACGTCCTCTCACCAGGACGTCGTCAAACACAGACTGGAGTTCCGCAAACAGTACATACGTGAGTGTCTCTACTGTAGCTGTGTCATATACGATGTTCCTACTGGTTGGTAGTGCATTGGACTCACAATCCAGCAACTCAGGGTCGAATCACAGGATTGGCTCGGTCCTCTCTGTAACAGTCATCTTCAGACTCATCCTACAGTCAGTCATCATCGACATTACATATTGGTCATGTTCATTGTTCAGGCTACTGTTCTACAAAACGATTGTAGCTGTAACTCCTACATGTACTGAAGTTACCATACTATATAGCGCTGTAATTATTCTAGTTAACAGGACTTTGGTCATGAGAGCCTTTAAGGATTTCTGCATATTCTTCAATTAAATTAGTCATAATGATAATTGAAACTTTTTAGACTTTGTACTTTTCTTACAAGTTCATCTCTGTTTAAATGTATTCCAATGTCATAATATTACTATACATCTCCATGACGGTCTATAGAGAGTCATCTCTCTGCCTCTGGTATGGACTCTTACATCGGCCCATCAAATGACCTTCCTGACCTTCCTGGTGACCTTCCCCTTCATGACGACCTCCCTGAGCAGGGCGAGATTGAAATTGGTAGCAGAATGTCCATATTTATATGTTGTCCTGTAGCCTTGTGGATGTTAGTTCTGCACACTAATTTACTCGCACTTGATACCTAAAGTATTTTCCATAATTTCTGTGGTTTGTTCCTCTTTTGTTATTGTCAATTGATAAAGTCAAGTACTATTCACTGATTACCGGTGTGTATATTAGTGATGGGTATTCGTCCAACAATTTGACACCAATAGCTGAAGCCAATCATCAATTACTAATGTTATTGACTACTGTGTACTCGTACTACTGGTACTATAGCCTACTATGTTAATATACAAATCAATATCGTTTACTTATAAATGCACACACACTTGATTGACAAATACTAACAATAATTTAACTGTTTTGAGGTAAATTATTAAAATTACCTTCAACTCAAAGTATAGATATCCATGAATATCGATAATTTTTCATTGCAATCAGATTCATCAACGTGAGTGTTTCAACAGGCAATACACTTGTAATTTTACCAATCAGTGCATAAATAATGCGTATGCTATACATACATGTTCTTGTTAGTTGATTAGTACAAACTATATTCTACTGGTCATTGTCATGCATGCATGTTATTTTGACTTGATTAGTGTCAGCACTATTCCACTGGTCACTATAGTCACACACTTGATGACTAAAATATTTTCAATTATTATATTTTCAATTATTATTGTGATTTGCACCTCTACTAGTATTGTCACTTGATTAGTGCAAGTACTAGCCCACACTGTTAACTCATGTATGTGCTACATATGTGTTGTCACATGATTGCCTGCAGATTACCTGTCCCAGCTGAGTGTTATGTTGTAAGTTATAAGGTGTTTAGTGAGGTATATAAAAGTTATAACTTCAATTTGACAAGTATGATTAGATACTGTTAATGTAAATTCTGATTGGTAAGTGAGTTATTGTTTATTGATTGTTTATAGTATTTGCCATGTTGAATTGTAATAAAGCAGCGCATTAGAAATACAATATAGTAATATAATGAGCTGGGCTTGGAAGCTTGTATCATGCATAATATGTAGTAGTTTCCACAAGTCTCTTAGTGTCATGGCTGTGTGACATCATAATGGGTATTATCTACTGATGAGTTTGCATATTTTCTATTAACGACCAATCAGCAATCACCTCAATTTGCCTATATACATACTCAACCTCATTTGTCTCATTTCAGGACTTGAAAACTCTCACCACGACAATGATGAACTAGTAAGTATGTATGTATTCACAGCAGTCAACACTTCAAAGAGTCCATGTATTGACTGCGAGCATCATTCTCAGTTCCATGTCCTTGTAGTGAAAGTAGGCTTGTTGACGTCACGTAATCTCTGGTCTGTTGTTCCGCTCCAGTCATCGGACTTGTCAGAGGAAGATGATGACAAGACCAGCTCGGCGTCCTCCGAGTCACTTGAGTGGAGGTCAAAGGGTAAAGGTCATAGGAAGACGTCAGAGAAGGCGTTGCTACGGGAGCTGGAGGAGACGAGGAAGGCGGTGCAGGAAGTCAGAGATGCCCTCAACAGATCAGTCATCATCAGTACGTTACACTTCTCAACATACCACACTTGATTGCTTACATTGTGCATAATGTGATTTCATAAGATTTGGTCAAAAATACAATGTAACAGTAATGGGCAAGAGTTGTCTACCTTCATCTTTGGCATGGTAAAACATGTACAATAAAGTCTTATTTAGTTTGATAACTTTTCTCATATGTTTGGTTAGTGGTTGGGCTTTCCTGGTTATTTTTCTCATATCGCAGTGTAACAGTTTTGTGTCTGTTATTCTCTGAAGTAGTTAGCAAGAAATCCTTTCTCTCTGGTTATGATCTATGACATTTAGAGGAAGTTGATGTCTGTTGTAGCCACTCCCAATGGCAGCGAGACATTTGACGCCAGGAGGTTCGTGACGGTGATCCCGGTGGGACCTAAGGGCCAGGAACAGCTGTACCAGACGAACTCCCCGCGAGACTCCACCCAGACACAGCAGGTGACGCAGGTCAACTCCCATGAAACACACAACAACTACCTGCTGTGCGATGGCGACGACATTGACGGAGATCGCCAGGCCATATCCACGTACTCCGCAGACACCTTTAACCAGAAGGCCATGGTGGCCCTCAAGGAACTGGACGCCGTCATGGCCGCCGAGGCTGCAGACCTGGACAATCCTGCTTCTCCGAGACAGGCAGACTCCGGACTCAAGCACGACCGGCGCAACAACGTGGAAGTTGTTGTCACTTCCAACGGGATGGTGTCACGGTCAGGAAGCAGTGCTGCCAACAGCGGCCAGGTGTCTAGGTCGGGCAGCAATGTCACGTCACAGAACGGAGGTGCCGTTTCTCCACCTCCTCCACCACCACCCCCACCTCCACCTCCAGGTAAGAACAACAGGAAGCACCAATGGGATTACAAAGAATTGCTCCATCAGGACATTCATGGTTATGTAAGGAATTTTAATAGGAGCATCCTTGGTCGTGTCTCTACTACTGAAATGTTACTTTTGTAACTAGTCTGACCTTGACCTTTGATCTTGACCTAGGTCCGAGCACCAGCAGGATTGAGCCCGGTGGGATGAACGTGAAGCGGATCAACTGGGAGAAACTGGACAAGAACATTGTGGAGAACACAATCTGGAGGAATGTCAACGTAGGCCGCCATTAACTTGCCACAGAGCATGGCAACTTTACAGTTCTTTAGATAAATTGGAAGCATTTCGATCATTTCTAAATATGTTCAGTACGTTATTTAAAACATGAATGAGAAGTTCCTTCAGACTCGTAGATACTCCTCCAGTAGTGTGAAGTTTGCGATAGTGGTCAACTGGAAAGAACAAGAGCTATCTCCCCTTTAACGTGCTCTATATCCAACCAGGAAGCTCATTACAGTTTCTTCAAGAACATTTTCTAATTAATTTATGATAGTCTGTATTGTTTGCTCGATATACTAGTAAAGTAAATACAAATTTTGGACAGAAGGACAACTCCAGTCTGGAGAAAATGGTGCAGAGCATGGAGCTAGAAAACCAGTTTAGTACGAAGATGCAGAAGACACGTAAGTGGGGGAGGTACCTGAGTGGCACGGTGTAAGACTACAATACTTGAAGGGTTATATAACGTTATTACAACATTGTGGCAATATTATAACGTTATTACAATACTGAAATATTGACTCACAGAATTCATGTTCCTGTATACAATAGGTAGACATATGTCCTCTAATCATTAAGAGGTGTGAATTTAGTCAATAAATACCCTTCAAATTATATGTCTGTGGTATTATTAGTATGAGAGAGATGACAAAATAGATGCCTATATGTATTTTACTACTGGTATGTGTAAATTGTATCAAGTAATGCCAATATGTTATCACTGTCATAATTATCAGATTTCCACGAGAAGCGACAGGAGATATGTATCCTGAACCCAAAGAAGGCATACAATGTGTGTAAGTAATCCACAACAGTCTTTTTTATCAACATTTCATCAGTAAAGTAACAACAACATACAGGAGTATGTATAAATGTTTGAATGTTGTTGGAAGTTCAAAATAATATATCATATAAATATCTAATATCTAATATAGCATACTATATTCAAGTCTGACAGCACTCTATAACTGCCAACTACACTTATGCAAGTACACATTCCAAGTGTAACATGTTACAGCGATCCTGATTGGTCACCTGAAGATGACGGGGTCACAGGTCAAGCAGGCATTGTACATGATGGATGACCACACTCTGACACAGGAACTCATCAAGCAGCTGCTGGCGTATGCTCCTAATGGAGTTGAGGTGAGTCAGTTTGGTGTCATTCTTCAGTGTACTTGTAGTATTGAACAAATGGCATGTGATTGAGTGACACTCCATTGGCTGTACTATTATAAACAGATGTTGTGTTATACAGCTGGACAGTTACTCATCGTACAAAGGGGAGATTGAAGACCTTAGCAAGCCTGACCAGTTTACGTATGAGGTATGTTGCTATGTTATGTACATATTTCAATCTGTATTTCCTGGATTGCATTGTAGTCTGATGACCCTGTGCTTATACGTGTTGCTTGCATTGGAATGTTAGACAAATTAGCTTGGTAATCTTTGTTTCTGTCTGCAGATGAGTCGTATTCCTGGGTATGAACAGAGACTTCAAGCCATGCTGTTCAAGGCTAACTTTGAGGAGAAGATCACTGACATGAAGGCAGTGAGTAGTGAAGGATGTACAGAACATTGAGCACAAGGCAGCTAATGAAGGAACTAAATCAATGAGAATTATGTCATCCATTTCTGTGCTTCTTGGGAACATAAATCATGTTCTAGTTCTCTTATTAGTCTAATCCGATTCATCCCCTCTATGCAAAAACATATTTGAAGTAAAATAACCACTTGAGTGTTATAAACACATTTATAAGTAATAAGTTGTTTTTAGGAAAGTAGCGTATTATCATACTAGACTGGATTCAGTAGAGCCGTCTTTAGAAGTACTGCATGGTGTTGTTCTAACACTTCATTCGTGCAAAAACATGACTTAATCTGGGATTATATCTAACAGCGGTAATGACATTGAAGAGCCGCCTAATTTCCTGATTTACGGTATATACATAGTTAAGTCACTAGCTCACATACAGTAGTTTAGCTAACAGCTATATATATAGTTGCTTTTCTTAATGTGCTTCATGAACCCTGTGTCTCTGAGTATTTATTTGAATTTGAGATTTAAAAATCTTGTAAAGAAATGTTTGTGAATATTCAAACAATTCATATTAAAGGCATACAATCATGGTTTGTTGGCATATTTCATGGTTAAACATATTTTACCTGCAATTATATACATTTAATATTGTCTACACAAGTATATTAGGCAACAAGCTATATTTTCCAGATGTCTCACATATTTTTAATATTTTCGTATCTTTATTGCCAGGTATTAAAAATCGTGAGATGAATATTGAAACTCAGTGGGACATGGTCACATGCAGAAAATGTAGTTTATTGGCCAATATACTTGTGTAGACAAATCAAATGTACATACTTTCAGGTAAATTTTGACCATGAAATATGTCAACAAACCATGGTTGTATGCCTTTAAGTAATATTTATTTGGTTAACAGGTCTTCCCTGAATTTCTACCTTAATTGTCGGGCGGTCGTGTGTCGGGCGGTCGTGTTTCGGGCGGTCGTGTATCGGGCGGTCGTGTGTCGGGCGGTCGTGTGTCGGGCAGTCTTGTGTCGGGCAGTCGTGTGTGTGTATCGAGGGGGTCGTCATATTTTGTATGGATTCACAGATTGGCTGACAGAATTAAAGTCGCCCTTTATGTGACAGACACCTCTCCTTTACAATTCTAACAACTGCAGACATAAAAGATTACATTTTTATCAATTAAGTGACAACCCACTGCTTATGTAAACAAGTACATAATAATTACAGCCATTTGTCCACTTCCCAACCCTTACAGATTGCCCGTGTCACATGTGTCACCATGACTACATGATTGTTTGTGTCACCATGACTGCAGGATTGTTTGTGTCACCACAACTACATGATTGTTTGTGTCACCACGACTGCAGGATTGTTTGTGTCACCACGACTACATGATTGTTTGTGTCACCATGACTGCAGGATTGTTTGTGTCACCACGACTACAGGATTGTTTGTGTCACCACGATTGCAGGATTGTTTGTGTCACCATGACTGCAGGATTGTTTGTGTCACTACGACTGCAGGATTGTTTGTGTCACCACGACTACATGATTGTTTGTGTCCCTACGACTGCAGGATTGTTTGTGTCACCACGACTACATGATTGTTTGTGTCCCTACGACTGCAGGATTGTTTGTGCAGTCTATTCTAGTCACAAGGCAGATATTTCTGTCATTACTTACTTTCACATGGGCATCCATTCTATAATGTATAAGAATATACTTACTTTAGCAATGGTTGTCAGAATTTACATACTTTAGGATGTGAATGATTGTCGGAATTTTCATTATCACTGAATCGTTTGTCAGAATTTATCCCTATAACATATCTCTATAACAATGTTAAACCACTGTTAAATTGCTGTTTGGTTATTTTTGTTGTTTTCTTGGGGTCAAGAGCTTCCTCAAAAACACATGGTCCATTTTTCCATCAATAGTCCAGGGGTTTAGTTCCTGAAGCTATTGTATCCATAACAACATTGTTGAACCCTCAAGGAGGAAAAATTGCCACTTTCGGGATCATCAAATTCTTCCATACGAAGGCTAACTATGTCTTTACGGATTCGATAGTTTCTGGAACATGGGACCTGGTACGTTCCACAGAACGACTGTAACTCTACGAGAGTGGTAACTGAGAGTGGTAACTGCTATACTGTATATCAACATGGAGTTATAACGATCGTAGCGCTATGATTGGTCTGTGGAACAGGATTCAGGGCAATATGCTTATCTGCAACTGTTCTTCATCCGCAGGACACAGATGAATATTAATTAGAAAGGTCAACCAATCAAACAGCTCCTGTTAAGTTTAAATGCGTCTGTTGATGGCATGATGATATGAGTGACAATGGCCGCCCACATTAAATATGACATGGTCTTGGATTGGTCAGTTTATATCACACAACACCCCAGCCCATTAGAATGATCTGTCTAATCTACTCTTTTAAAATAATCTCCACATGAAGCGGTAAACTTATTTGTGGGTTCTAGAGGCTGGGTTTATATTAGCGTTTAAATTAACTTGACATAGCAGAAAACCTGTAACCGAGTCTTCGTCAACTAATCAAACGGAGCTATTGTAAAATGTATGCATTTATCAAAATACAAATGAATTGAATGTGCATTTGTTGGGATGAACTAATAATGTTGGAACAATTTCATGTTTTCAAATTTTATTAATGGATTTAGTTCTTGGTTCATAGAAAGCATGAATGATGCTCATACTTAGTTTACACTATTACATGTGGTAGGTTTAGTTTATACTATTACATGCTCGTAGTTACAGATGTGATACATTATATATCAGTATAATCAGTATTGTGTGGGAGCTTTTTTTTTTATAAAACAATACTATATATTTTTATACTGAAAAAATGTGAGGGTATTGGAACTTGCAATAAAATATTGATGTTATACTGTTTTGTTTTCTATTGATGTAATACTGTTTTGTTTTCATTCTAGGCATATTCAGATTGAAATATCATTGCACCAGGGGTGTGTTCAAGCTGCACTACTTTTCACTACATAGTACTATGTAGTGCATCGCCGTTCAGCCAGTATCTGTAGTACTACTTTTAACTAATGCCAAACCCTGTAGTGTCTTGTAGGAAAACCTAACAGAAGCAAATGGAAGTGACACATGCACAAACTGATTTTCTGATATTTTCCTAATTCCTACAAACACTTCAGCCAGCTACTACTTTTTAGAAAAGTAGTGTGTAGTGAAATGTACACTACATGTGGTGGTAGTGTTCTCGCAGAATGAACCCAGTCTTTCCATCACTTATTTCCGCGCGAGCTGTAGTCCTCATTTTGTCATGATGTGTCATGACGGATGAACCATCTAGACACTCGCCATCTAGACACTCGACTGGTCTTGATTGTGTAGACATCCTACTGGTGTGTAGACATCTTGCTAGACAAAGCAAAACAGCAAAGATCCAAGTTGCCTCAATTTCACTAAGGTTTCAGCTTGCAATAGTATATATTTTGGATTGGATTAGTGCTTTACATCGCAGCGGGAGTATTGACAGTGACATAATACGATGAAGACAACACTCAAATGCAATAAAAATTTATTCATCAGCTATCAACTACTTGTTTACAATATGTACAGAATAAATAGATTTCCATAATTCGTTCATCTCCTGCATTCCTACACACAGATCAATAAATGACATGTTGTCTGGCCAATCCTTACATTCATACAGTATGTGTGAAAAATATAACTATCAACAACATGATGAGGGGGGGTTCTTGTGTACAAACTCTGTAATGCACAGAAGCCTGCATCTACAGTTTGTCCACTGCCAGAGGAGCATCACTTTAACCTCCTCACTGCTGCTGGCTACCAGAGATGCCATGTAAAGCTAAACTGACCCAGCAGAGGGAGGGTTAAGTCTGTATCTAGCTCACTCCACAACTTCATAACATTCATCCTCTAACTCAACAAATTTATTGGACACTTTTCATGATAAACCATTGGAATTCTCATTTCTTAGCATGTTTATATGTGCAATATGTTATATAGGCAGCCGTTTTTTTTTGCATACAATCGCGGCTGGTTAAGACATTTGATGATCAAATAAATACATGATACATGATTTTCATTATCTATCATAGGCAGTAATTAGTATTCTGTCATACATGCTACAGAATTCAAAATACTAAGTTATTGTATCACATATTGCAAGGTGTCGCATGTCATTGAACCAGCGATGTTGTAAAACTGGAAATTTGGAGGAAACAATCAACTGGCCACCTGGATGTAATTAGTTCTGCAGACAAGATCTAAGTTTCAAATAATGGAACCATGAAATACCTACTGTAGTAGAAAGTATTTTGTTTGTCGTGATAAATACTGTACATATACAGGCAGCCTGTGTGTGTATATATACCGATATATATATATATATATAGTCTGTGTGTATATATATATACCGATTATATATATATATATATATATTAGTCAGGCAATTCAATTGGATTTTATTATAGCTGTAAAGTATACTGATGCCCAAAAGAAAATATGTAGTTTTTAAAAGTTTTATAGTTTAAATTATTTTTTTATCGATATCCAAACACTAACAGTGAATATTTCATTATAATAACATGTGTAGTACTCCACAATTGCATCTACTTGTTTTCACGAAATTTCAGCCTCTCAGTGACATCAGTTTCAATGGCATCATTTCATCATGTTATTTGACAAACCCTGTACAGACAACTACTAGAATTCATCTGAGCCTATCTTCTCTACCATGAAGTCGCGTTAACAAACCAGCATCAACGTAAAAGATTGAAATGGGCCAGGACTGTACAGGTTTGGTCAGCTCGTTTTCCCGACATGAATCCGACCTTGTGATCACACGGACACGCAGATTTGGAGAAGGTTTGCCATGCAATTTATCAGCAAGACTTGGAAAATGCACTTTTGGTGGAATGATAAAGTATCCCAAGCAACATCCTGCCAATGTTAAACAATCGATGAAGCAACCAGTAAAAGCCTACATTGATACTAGGACTGATCATGTACGATATTGCTCTATGTGGAAATTACAGCAGATGAATACCAAATTACACTTCAGTTCTTTTAATTAAAACATTTAAATGCTAAAATTTGACATACCGACCTCTTTGCACAGAATGCCAAATATATTGTTTAGTATTGATGACTTGTTTTTGTACACAGTAAACATGCTAAACAACCAGATCGGCATTCTATTTAAGAAATAGACAGTCAACTGTAACGCATACTTTCTTTTGGAATACAGTATAGTTGAAAATGATTGTATGTCTTTAAGATGAATGTATTTGACAATGTACTGTTCTTGTGTGTCTAAAGCTACATAGAGCATAGTAGTATTTTAAATAATTGTACTTGTACAATACCTTCATATGAAAAGCATTTAGAATGATTATAAAAATGAATATTTAAACATTCAAAATTTCTATGAATTATGCAATTTTGTAAATAACATGTAACAGATAATCTATTATTAATCCAATTTAAACAAGTATTCTCCAATAAAACAGTACATATGTATAATGAATGATAAACATGCCATAATTAATGCTGATCAATACTCCATAACAGTCTGGTGTCAGCTTCCAGAAATAATCAAAATGTTGGAAACGATGACAATAATAGCACTTAATGATAGGATCTCAGCATCAAAACGAGAAAAAAACGGTGAAAAACACAACTTAATTATATTCTGGAGAGAAAAACCTGACTGGTAACGGCAAGCTTTGATTGAATCTTTGAATGAATCGTCAGGAAATCAGTATCACACGTTAACATGGTTACACGAAAGATGCACAGACGATGATATGCCTATGTTACTATTTAACAATGCCTGCAGGGAATCTGACATGAACATTACTTGGGTATAGTAGTCAAAACAAACCAGGGGAATCAACTCCTGCAGTACTAGTAAGCTAAACGTCATACAACTTGACAAACCCTGGCGGAGATTTGCTGCCATAACCTCCACCACCTGCCAATAACTGGGCCACTGACCAAGATCACATTAACTACCCTGATGCCGATAAGAGCTGTGTAATATCAACCAACAATACAATGTAGACGAGCAGACAGCACACGGTACACCAGTGTACCAACACGTTACATCACTGTACCAGCTCAATGGCTCTTTTCTTTGTTTTACCAAATATTTCACAAAGTATGCTGCCGTAGGTTTTTAATTGCACGACTCTTGCAACATTGATATTGACTTGAAATTAATTTTGCAAAGAGATTCATTATCAAGTAATTAATAACCTGCAATTATGAGCTGGTAATTACGAATGAATCAATGGATTGCAGAACAATTAACACTATAGTTGACCAAAATACTGGGTCAAATAATAAACATTGTCTAATGTATAGAAATATAAATCAGAATTTACGTTCTTCTTCAAGAAGCAACAAAATGAGATTTAAATCACTTTTTATCAAACAATAGACTCTTTGGAAGTACACTGCAAGGACCATTGGATTTGAGTCAGGGTTAGACAACTCTTGTGGATATTCTTGGTAGAGACATTGCCAGATTACTTCCTGTCACGATGGCAGTGAAAACACTATTAGGTTCTATTATGTATGTCTATAATGATAATGCATTGGTCAAGTCTGTGCTGACAGCGACACTGGCATGTTTGTTATTACCGAGTGCCTGATTTCCAAGCACAAACTGTAGCAGGTGATAACAAGCGACACAATCAAGTAAATACTTCTAATATCAGCCAGCAACTACCTACTTAGACATGTCAATTACACAACCAAAGATTGAATTCTGGAAGCGAAATACTGAAAATCCATTCCGATACTTCACATTCACATTCATTGACACAGCGATCGTAGTTTTAAACATACAGTTTTAAACAACTGTTTACAACTGGTGATAATTAACGCCAATGTGATCGTTCTTCACATCTCTTACTTCATTGCATTGGTAATGTGGACACACACAATGCAAACATAAATTCAAGTGCTTCCTGTTTCTTTCTCGAGTCGCTGTGAATTGCCGGCCAACACTTCTACACTGAATCAACATGGAGACACTTCACACTTACAGAACACATCCATGTGCACAGAGTGAGCACCAAGTTGTAACTGCATCCAGCAATACCACGCGGATCCGGGCAGTGTGCCCACGGAAATACCACGCAAATTGATCGATATGTCTACAGGAAAATGAAGCATGTGTATACAGATATGCATACCGATATGACAGATAAAGGATAGTGCTTACACAAATACGTGGATCATGTGAAGGTGTGTTTACAGAAATATGACGCAGATTATGTACCATTGCTTACAGGAATGTGATGCGGATTATGTACCATTGTTTACAGAAATATGATGCGGATTATGTGCCATTGTTTACAGAAATATGATGCGGATTATGTGGCTGTGATTTTACTTTAGATACTGACCATTACACTTCAACATTCAGGAGATGTGCATAGTTCTTGGGATATAGGTAATATACTCTGCAGTAATTTGCATTTAAACCTGGTTAACAAAGAATAGTAATTATGGTTTCAATTTTGAACAAAGTCTGTGACATACAAAAATAACAAAACAATATCTCCAAACATTTGTATACGAAGTCAATAGTATAACCATTTCATAATTCTTTCTCTGAACGCAATGTTCTTCTAATTTGCAATTGCATCAAGATAAATGTCAACTTGCTGATAACTTTGTTAATGCAGATGTCTACAGCTAACAGTGAGTGAGTTTCATGTCACAGCAGGAATCGTTCACCCATATATGATGATTATAACTAACAAGCTGAAACGATAAACGTCCGAGTTGAAGGACATGGTTATTGATTACTGTGGAAGGAAACACACAAATACTGGTCTGTCATCACAGCGTGAAGGCACAATAACCAACCCCACCTTTGTCTAGACCTTTGTCTAGACTAGTCTGGACCACTGTCTGGACTGCAGGATTGAACTGGAGACATGGACAACAACAATCAAGGGGCTTCATGGTAACTTCTGACTTCTGACAGCTGTAGCAGTGGTCGGCCACATAGCACTCTGCAGCTGGGTTACTCAGTGGAAGTTTCCACCCAATGGATGACGAGTGGACAACCGGAGCTGGCCTCGACGGCTGGTGTTAGTGCACGTGACTGGAGACAGCTGTGACTGGAGACAGCTGTGACTCGACAGCTGTGACATCGTGACGGCCGTTGTTAGTACACGTGACTTTCTGTGTCCACTCAATGGCTGCTTGATGTCTTCTCGACGACTGGTGTTAGCGCACGTGACATGGCATATTAGTGCACGCAACACTCCACGAGCTCTTGACGGCTGGTGTTGGCGCACGTGACTGGTGACATGTTAGGGCACGTGACTCCACATCCTGTTTATCAACACGTCTTTTCTGCATCACGACCGCACATACAGATAGGATACTGATGTTAGAATCGTCTCTTGCATACCAACCACGCAGTAGTTCACGGTACAGCGCTGTCCACATTAGGACAGCACGTAGACTCGCATGCGCGGTTGTTGCACGCGATTGTTGAATATCGGAATGTGTACATTGCTCACTGCACAGCGTTCACTTGGCTGGAGGATTCCACGAGGTGGGGAGCAGTGAGCAAGGAGGCCTTGGGTTCACCGCTCCCTGGCTCGTCACGTGGCGCACTGACAGGGGGGACAACTCCTGCTATACTGTTCACAGGAGTACTCTCTGGTATACAGGTAGGAACACTGTCACTATGATTACTAGACGTGCACTTTAAAGGTTCCGTTATGCTTTTTTCTTTACTGTCTGATTTTAATCGTTTTGACGGCGGTTCGTATAAATCATCAGCACTTCCATTCAGATTTGTGTCTATTTTCACTGGTACCGAGTCAGGTTTACTCTGTGCAGTCTTCCTATCTGGACTGTGTGTGGCTGCGGTGGTGGTGGTGGTGGTGGTGGTGGCAGTGCTAGCTATGGTGGTAGTGGTGGTGGTACTTGAGGTCACCTCGGACTCCACCACACTGGACACAGAATCTTCAACTTCCTGTTTAATATGTGTTCGTTTGGGATCTCCATATATTAGTGAGTTTAGGTTAGGGCTAGTGGACCGATCTCTGGGTGGGTTCAAACCCTCCTGGTCGTCAAGGAAACGATCCATGTAGTCACTGAAAACAAGTAGAACAGCTTACATAAATATATAATAACTTATAGCTTTCATTATCACCTTTCTAAACTAAACTTACTTTTATATATTAAACTTACTTTCTCTATATTAAACTTGGCCAATAATAAAAGACAATCCAAGTAAGACAAATCGGAGAAAGACGTCCTGCAAAATATCAAACTTACGTTACACCTGGATGTAGAGCATACTTTCTTTTCTCCAGTCGGTTTTTATGTGCAAAAATATCGTGTCGTTCTGTTTTCTTCCACAGATAATAAAACTGCACCAATTCCCCAACAGATCGGGTCCGAACCTGAAAGTAGCATTGACTGATATCTAGAGTGTACTTCGCTTCAGCTGTAGTATAGTTTACCAAACAGCTGTAAGAGTGTTTACCAAACAGCTGTAGTATAGTTTAGCAAACAGCTGTAGAATAGTTTAGTATAGTTTAGCAAACAGCTGTAGAATAGTTTAGCAAACAGCTGTAGAATAGTTTAGCAAACAGCTGTAGTACCAGTTTACCAAGCAGCTGTAGTACCAGTTTACCAAACAGCTGTAGTACTAGTTTATCGCTTACCAAAATACTAGTGCCGAGAAACATACCTTTCAGTTTCTGACAGAAGACTACCTATTTAATACATTCAGAAGACTGTTAATTACTATGTATAGGAACTGTCTTAAAATTATTAAAGTTTTCAATATCAAGTAAACATGTAGACAAATTAAATGGTTTTGGTATGCTCAAATACAATTAACTCACTTTATGCTGTTGTACAAGGTAAAAGTTTTTGCCATATGTCCGCAACCCATTTTCAAAGTTCCTACACTCCTCTTCTGACCATAAACTCATAGGATCTGAAAATGCAAAATCAAAACTCTTCAAAATGGGTGCTGCATCGAGGTGGTATGACTTTGAGTACACACTAGCCAAGTCACATGACATGGTGTACTCACTAGCTTGGTCACATGACATGGTGTACTCACTAGCTGGGTCACATAACATGGTGTACTCACTAGCTGGGTCACATAACATGGTGTACTCACTAGCTGGGTCACACGACATGGTGTACTCACTAGCTGGGTCACATGACATGGTGTACTCACTAGCTGGGTCACACGACATGGTGTACTCACTAGCTTGGTCACATGACATGGTGTACTCACTAGCTGGGTCACATGACATGGTGTACTCACCTGATGTAGGTACAGCTTGCATCTTTCTCCGTCTCAGTGCCTCATCAACATTGTGGCCACACTGTAGGAGGAGATACAGCGCCTGAAGCAAGAAACCATCAATTTTATCTCACTTTCCGCCTAGGGCTGTCGTGTTCAAGACCACCTGGTTAGACAGGTTTAGTTGGCTGTCATTTGATGTGAAACACAACTTAATGTATTGAAAAAGTTGCATTAATGATTAAACACCACCCGAACAATGCATTTGTTAGAGGCACTTCTGGAAGAAATAGGAATATAGGAGACTATTTGCAATGTAATGTCAGACAGCATTGCAGCCATATTGCCCCTTCACTTTTTATCCTAGAATGAACACTGCATGCATGTATTGACTTAGATTCTGACCACTCGTGGACGATGTGCTACTTCAACATTGACATTAACAAGTACATCACTGTACAAGTACATTTAAAGCTTTATTTCGTCATATGTAAATCTATAAATATTTATCGATAACACAGTTTCTATATCGATAATCGTTAAGATTAGTTCCATCAACGATAATTGTGATTATTGATATATATTAGCAAGCCCTACTTTCCACAGCTCAAAACCATCTTGAATACTATAAGACCAGTTTGCACAATTTCCCCCATCAATGTGGTGCCTTAAAATGTCATTTCTGTCACAAAGATAAATGTTACTAAACAGTGGAAATTCTACAAATCTGGCTAGGATTCTCATCCACGTAGCTATGTGGTGTGTAGCCTCCGAGGTATAGCAAGGGCGGTGTTCTGCTACTGACCTGCTCATCGTCACGGATGTGTGTCCCGGTGGGGATGGAGTTGACACCGTGAGCGTTCTGCAGGTTCTGTTCGTGGACGTCTTTCAGGTATTTCTCCACTGAAACAAAAACACATGTCATTGAAACCAATTCACGTTTCATTCATTTCCAATAATCGGCAACTATTTAGTGATGAATATCTCATAAAAACATTAGACCAGGCCCCGAGATTACGAAACCCTTTGAGAACGATTTCATGCTCAAACTCAAATATTATATGGGGATTTGTGAACAAAACTTTGCAATCTGGGGGTCAGGTTTTTTCCAATACACCCTGGTTGCCACGCCTACTATCTCCTGCTCTACAGCTGCCTCCAGCACGGGTATACTTTAATACATCATGATTAGAACATATTTGGTTGGAGTCTGAATGACGAGTAAACAAACACAGCAAGACATTATACCTGTCTCATTCTCAGTCTTCGATGGATTCCACAATAAACGGTCTTCATTTTCATAGGCTGCAAAGAAAATTGTCAACATAAACATTTCACATTCAGGAAAACTTGGAAGAGGACACAGTTATATCATCAGTAAGTGAGCGAGTTATTACTTCACGTCACAGCGAGAATCTTAACGCCTATACACAAATATTAATCACATTTATCATCATTATAAAATTTGAGAGTTTTGAAGGAAAAAAGCCTGCAATGGTTAACTGAACATCAGCTACTCTCCAATGTAAATGTGTATTTACTGTTAAGTGTGAGTAGGTGAAGTATTATTTTACGTCACAGCGGGAATCTTTCACCCATACGTGACGATTACTGTTAAGTAGACAGTTGCCTGAAGACACATGTAACATTTACGTCAGCAGACGCCATATTGGTGGGAACATTACCTGGAGCATCTCCGTACTTGCAGAGGCCTTCTGGCACCAGAGCCTGGTAGTCGTGCCCCACTTGTATTACCTGGCAACAATACCAATGACAATAAAACATTGTCAATTTAGGGCAGGAGGAAACGCGCAACATCCGTAGCGCTGAATGTTGCAGTAAATTTGTTGGTACTGACAAGACCAAAGGTGATAACTGCATTGCCACTCTACAAACAGTGCATCCTATCAATATCTATCGTAACTTTCGCAAACATTGATGCTGGGCCCCCAGGGCGGGATTTGAACCTGGAACCTATGGCTCATTCTACCACCCGCCCCTCACCCTGCTACCTGGGGTGTTTGAGGTCCGGTGTCCCATTCAAACTCTACGTATGTACAATCAGGTAGTGGGTGCGAGGGTTAAAAAGAAGGTAATGTTGATGTTTTGATAATCAATACCGTATACCAGGAAATTTTCGAGGTTGACGAATTTAGAGGTTAAAGGACTAAAGTGGTTTCGAGGATTGCTATTTTCAAGGATGCCTGTCAAGGATTTAAATAAAATAGTTGGTAGATATAGTAGTGGTTATTATATATCTACCTCCTGATCATCGCATGCTGGGGACATGTGATCGGCGTAAATCATTGCGAGTATCCATACTCGATAATTGCTATCCATACATGTACACTTAGTTTCAAATAAGCACATAGTTGTAAGAAATTAAGCTGGTTATAGTCCTGCAAATCCAGAGTGAACATACTGCGTACTTCATACATAAATAGTTTAAGACCTTTGTTTCGGTTCATAGATCAATAGATACAATGCGACATTAATTGACATGCCTCCTTTCTTTCCCTATTTAGACACCGGATGAACGTACTTACAAGTGTCTCACAGGTGTCTTTGTTACCCTTCATTTAAGTTTTTACCTGGAATCGTCTTTGTTCTTGCACTTAAATTTACTATCACTATTATTTCCTCATTGAAATATATGATGATTAGTTGTACATATACATTATTACTCATGCATGATAGTTTGTTTTTTAACCTGACAGTGTAAAGAACATTTTGTGGCTTGAATTATTTAGAGGCTGACTAATTAACCTTGAATACCTTGATAATTTCCAACCTCGGAAATTTCAGGGTATGCGGTACCTCAAATTTTTGCAGATTAATGTGCATTTTGCTTGGAATTTAGTATTTCTCAACAACAGGGTTAGTACGGCCAGCTCCCATCAGGTTGGTTTCCCACACATTGATTGTTTACCTTCTTCCATTCCTCGTCATGTTCTGGTTTGTAATCAACATCTTCCTCGGAATCTTCAGACTCCTCTTCACTTCCTGGTCGACTACTTGCTGTAATCAGACATTGTCAACGTCACGTACCATGTTATGTCATTCCACTGGCTGCTACAGCAAAATCACAAAATACTGAATCTAAACAACCATAGATATACAACATAAGTGGTCCTGATTGCCATAATACAAGAAGCTCGTACGCCAGTGAGTGAATTATTGTTTTGCGTCACAGCGGGAATCTTTCACCCATACGTGACGGCCTTACGCCAGGGTTACGGAATCTGAGGATAAATGAGAGCTTATGAAAGGATGCCACGGACGAAATGTGAATTTAGAAATCTGGAAAATTTGGTATCAATTACTGTCGATTTCATTGATTGAATTAGTGCTTTATGTCGCAGCGGGAATATTTTACCCATACCCAAAGGATATTACTGTGGATAATATTTTTAAAAATTCAGATATAGAGCCCCTTTCAAGAATTATTCACTTATAAAACGGCTTGGAAAATTACCGTGGAATTAGAACTAATCAAAGCATGATAATTACATCGTAGGAGTCGAGCCGTGTGCGACGTTGCCACGGTTTCAAACAGGTCGTGTACGCTGGTCTCCTTGTCGTCCGCCTCGCTGTTGGTTTTCAGCAGGTCACGTGCGATCTCGTCCTTGTCCAGAGTCAGGTCGTGGTTACTGAGGATCTCCTCTTCACTGCTGGACCGCGTGTTGTCCTCCTGGTTGTCGTCGTGGTTGTTATCGTTGTTATGGTTACAGCCGTACATTGCCAGCAAGTCCTCAATGGGCATGTCACTCTCCTGCAACATCACGAACCATAAATACAGACATGACGACCACACTGGAAATTGTTTGCAAGTTAAGCTGAGCTGCTACTAATTCCCCGACTGTTGTTTATTTCTCATTGATAGTAAAAAAATGTTGCTATGAATACGAGGTTGTATGCATTTTCATACAGATCATCAGATGTCATAATAGCCACTATTGTTAACTATAAAAATTACATGTACGGTGAAATTAAGATAATATTGTTGAATCAATTATAGCAGGTTATAAGTTCTCACGCGCCCGTGGCCTTCATTTCTCCTAATGTTAAAGGTATCCTACACGTTAGAAGAAATTTCATGTTTTGTTATTTATATCATTATTCGGGCGAGTATGAATTAAATTTAACTTCCATCCCTGTTTTAGGCTTCAACATCAGCGCATTGGAGTTGATTGAGAGGACCATTACTAACGAGACTACATGCCTTGTTCATCTCACTATTTAGAAAAGTAGACTAAGTGAGCTAAAAACAAAACAACCCATTTGGAAAAATTTTAGTTCTACAAAAATACATAATTAATATTAATAACTAGTACATATAGATGCACTGCAGACTAGGAAAGTGTGTGTTCTGCCTCGACTGTTGCCACCTGTTGTGCCTACTCACCTTGGTGAGGTCATCGAGTTCATTCGAGCAGCTGTCCCCGCTAAGCGCCTCCTCTTCGTCAATTGTGTGTTCGTCGTCGTAGTCGTGAACCAACATATCTGCAGACGGATCAAAGTCTTTGTCCGTCTCTGAAAGTAATGCATATGCTACATTAACACGGGTGCTTTATTGTTTTACATCACGGTGGGAATCTTTCATCCATATGTTTTAATTAATTAAGGGGATGGATTTTGCATAAACTGCAAAACCTGCACATTTGAAACGACCTCTAAAATTATTGTAGAGCGTAAAAATGATGCAAGACTAATACGAGGGTTTTGTACCCAAAATATATAAGTCTACGGGGAAATCTCTGACTCCCGAGTGGGGGGTGCCATGGAATTCCCCCAATCGTTACAATCGTAGATCTGTGAAACAAATTTTGGGCGGCGCAAATTCTGTATGAAAAGAAAAGTTATGTAGCAAACAACCTATAATGATAACAACATTGAGTCATATATCCTAAATAACAAAAAATCTGCGATTTACACCTGTACAAATTAAATATTGAATGGAAATTAAAAACGTTTACAATAATACTTTTATATTTGGGTTTTACTTTGCATGGTTGGTGTTGTACAATAAATCTGTGGTCATCACAGCAACTTTGATATGTATAAAAAATATATACAAAACTATATCATACCTATGAAGAAATTATTTATGCCAGTCTAGATACACAACAGGACCAAATAATACTTAAATAGAGAAAACTTAAAATATATTAATTTCATGAAATAAAATAGTCGAAATATGCGTTGGTGTACTGATTAACCTTGACGGACATAAATGTGACGAGTGGAGAATCCTAACACGCACCAATCACGCACGTCATAAGGGGCTATCCCCGTCAAGATTTTGCGGCTCATTTGCATAAGCTGTTGAACGCGGGAGATCCCAGAGGTAAAAACTTCGCAGGATACTTACCAGGGCTGCTAGATTCGCTCCCCGCTGGCTGGAAAAGACAGATAAACAGTAATTAATTCATGCAAAATCATATTAACTGACATCGAGGTCACATTCATCGTTGGCGATGAGAACAATTTCTCGCAAGTGATGTCAAATCTTTCCCGCGATTTGACAGATCTGAAACAACCAAAATGCTCATCCAGTTAAGCTTCTGTTGACCCAAGTAGCTAGAAACAACAAGATTAAGTAACAATGAAACAAAAAGCGGCAGTCGCGAAGCTGGTAAATATTTCAAATATGAGATCACAAGGAAATTCCATCAAATTTACAGATTATGAAGCCACAAACCTCCGCCATTTTTCTATATTATGGGATAGATTCAAATCGAGGCCAAATCGGGCACTGACGCACACATTATTCGTGTAACCGATATGCTCATTGGCTGATTCAATT
>JAUTBT010018124.1:0-21817 GCA_032361225.1 Lepetodrilus schrolli
ATTATTATTATTATTAGTAGTAGTAGTAGTAGTAGTAGTAGTAGTAGTAGTAGTAGTAGTAGTAGTAGTAGTAGTTTCTTGTAAATATTCATAAACAATTCAATTTAAAAAAAATGCATGTCCGCATGTTAAAATATGCGAAACATTAAATCATGGTATTTGAAGCAGTGAAAACATGTACTAGTATCACAAACAATAACTTATTGACGGCTGACCAAGAGGAATGGTCACTTATCAGGGCATGCATACTCAGATGTCTCACACTGTGGACGTGCCTGTCCAATAAAATAAACATCAATACATAGTTGTATGACAAAACATTACCTCAATTGGCACTGAACTAATAACATGAACTGGAAATAACGGTGTACCAACTGCATCCATCAATTAGTTTGTCTCGCATCCAACTGGACAAATATAATAGAATAAACGGCGCACTTTGAGAGGCTTAATACTTGGATGGAGCCAATTTCAAACAATGAATAACAATAGTTCAGATGTATCGTGTTACAATATGACGATATAGTCGTCCTGGTCGTCGTTAGATTCGAACTCATCCGTGAATAGTAGTCTCAATCATTGTAATTTGTTATAGAGAATAATTCCATTTCGTAATACAATGTAGTTTGGAATATATTTGGTACCTCAACACAAGACCTTTGTGGGAAAAAAGTGTATGGAATATTATTCTGGAAAACAACATAAACAATTTACTTTCTATATATTGTTGTAATTAATATATTGTGTACTCTCCAGAATCGTAATGCGTAAATATGTGTGCACGTTCAAAACTGTATGTCTACGGAAGTCATACCTATTGTGTCGATTAACGTTTTAAAAATATGTGTTCATGAATGAAATAAAATAGCGGGCTCAAAAGATATCCCTAACGTTCATCATTATTCGGAATCATCGTGACAATGGTTGCCATGGCCACAAAGACGTATCGTACTTCATTAGGCGTGTACGTCCTCGATGCTGTTCATTTTACAATAAAACATATTCCATTAATGAGTCCGTATCTAAAGCCAACGGATCACAGGACTGTGAACTGTCACCATCGTGACAAGGTAATGGCTGCCCGCGTCCCTGCGAGCTCACAGAGTGAAACCAAACCAAAGGCATCCAACTGTCCAGTTTTCATTCGTAGTGTCGCGGGTGACGTCATCGCCAATTAGGTACATTTAAGGACAATTTCTCTGTCAACCAGTCCGTCATTTATTCTCAACCATAAAACTTTCTACAATGCTTGAGGGTTGGCCACGGTCGCGCCAGATTTCCAAAATTACCCCCCGCACGAGGAGAATGACAGTCCAAAGGACGCAGGGTGTTGCAAGTTGTCTCCACGTCAAAGGACATTTCACCGAAAGGCGTCACTCCTGACTGTTCACTTGTCGTCTGCACAACTACAACAGCAGACGACCAGTATAGTGACGTAAGCAGGTCATGGGTCAAACTGGTATGGTGTCCACCTCCAAAACAAAAATCATTGACGGCAGACGACACTTTACAAAGACAGGAATTCGTCAATAGAATCTTCTTTCCTAATCTGTCTCTTATTGGTATGCGATGTCTGTGTAGCTCTACCAAAGGTAAATTTACTTTTAGTTCATCGTCTCGCGTAACAACTCTCGACCTTCGTAAAGCTAGAATTGTCTGGGCAAACATAACGCCGGTCCGTGTGTATACAGGCTTTTCTACTCAAGCCGACCTGCCACATGCCAAGTTTTGCATCAGCAATTCCGGGTATCCCACCACTAAAAACTATTATGAGAAAAGTCTCTGGAATAATGAAGACACTCATGCTTGGCTGCAAATGGTCCGATATCATTGTCAGCGGCGATCGCATCTTCTGAAGACCATTGTATCTTAGCTAAGTGCCTTACGGTCATTTACTGTAGAAAATTGCCATCAGTTGGTGACTCCGCCACATAAAGGTACACTACAGGGGACCCGTCTACAAGAGACCCCACACACATATGTAAACATACCTTAACCATTGGAATAAAATCTACACGTTCACCCTGGGGGTATATTGCGGGGTCGTTAGCATCCATACTTAACATGGTCCCTGGCGAAAGTACAAGTGCCCAAACACGAGACCCACTATAAAAATATACCTTTACAGCTTGATTAACAATCTTCATTCATTTTTTTAAATAAAAATGTTCAAACCGAATTCAAGATCCACCCGTTTGTATTTACGACTTGTGCAAATATCCAATGGCCATAGCCAAGTATAGCCAATGCTGTCTGTTACTTTGCAGTAACAAAAAGTGTAATGTCAAAAGCGAGAAAATACGTATGTCCCATTCATGTCTTGCATTCACACAACGTCAGCTCCCCAGCAACAAAGCCACAGTCAGTCTATTGTGTTACAATTACTACAGTTCCTACTTTCCGAACGCTGATAAAGTGTACATAATTATAGCTGGTCAGTCTGTCCGGAGGGGATTCTCCGCCCATTCGCTTGACTAGCCGGACATTGGTGATTATGTGCACATAACTCACACATAAAGATATATTTACAACTGTCACAAACAGACTCGAAGTAAATTAATCGCCTTGCCATATCCTACATTCAAGTGACAATATGTGCAACCAGGTGAAATGTTACTTTATAATTGGCATTGATAGCTGAATGAAGTACTGATAACATATATTATTTCCTTTAAATAGTTTTATAGTGCGTTGCTAGAAGACGCTGTAAAGTCTTATAGCAAGTTACATTCTAACATTTACCTGGCTAATTCAAACGAATGAATGCAAACTGCTTGGTAGCAGATAAATATTTAATTGTAGATGATGGTTTTCGTATTGGCATAACTGATGTCATGTTTGTGGATATTTTGCGTCATTTCTATTTAGGTTTAAACTTTTATATAATTATATTTAAAACAGTGCTGACATTCCTAACATTATGCAAGTTGATATCAGATAAATTAAAGCGCTCATTTACTCATTTAAAATGTATACATGATGTATTATTGCATCGTAATAATTTGTCAGATTTTAGTTTCGGAGCATTTGCCATTCATGCTTTGTCTCTCTGATATGTCACTAGCCAAACACAGTGGTACAAATGCAATGCGTTGTAACTTTGTAATAGAACAACATAAATGTCAGAACTCACGGAACTAAGATCACCATATCCATCGTTTCTAGGCATTAAACGACCGATTGCCGAAAACCAAAGCGGTCAAGTCTTCACGACATCAAATAACTTTGCCGGTATTGTAGTCGACGCAAGATAGAAATTATATTTCAATGTGTCCAATTGGGCGGTTCCGGAATAACATTCGTTTTTTTCCCCAGTCTTTTTTCTATGAAATGTTTTTAACCCAATATGTGGTATATCGGTTGGTGTGGCGAGTTCGTAACATTCTCTGAGAACACAATTCTCGTGTTATTTCTGTCGTCATCGTTGACGTTTGTAATAGTACGTTGCCATGACGTTTAGCGCTTAGAATAGAAAGATGCTCTATATCTACTGGGCCCCGTTCCACAACGGGAACTATTAGCACCACGAGTCGTAATTCCCTATATGGAGACACGACTGAAGGAGTGCTACGATCGTTCTTGTACGATCGGCATAACCTTATCTGCAACCTTAGCCATAGACTACACCATTGCTAAAGCTGGAGAAGGTTACCTTAGTTACGCCGTTTCACATGGAAAACTATATACCCTCCGTATTACGTATCCTTCCAGGATCCTGGTAGGACATTTTGCCATCGGGTGTTCTAGGGTTTTTCTGTCTAGGGTCATGCATGTTGGACCAGGACACCCGATGCGAAGGTGTCCTAATAGGATCCTGGAGGGATCCGTAACAGGATCTTTGATATATTTTTCTGTGTTTCATACATGAGGACCTTGGACCCTGAATGTTTGCTCTGTATGTGTTAAGTAATGTATGTTGGACAATTGGGTAGTTACTTAACTGGCAAATCAGAATATTCCAACAATATAACAACATGCAAGGATCCGCATCTGAACCATTGTCCTTTGGGCCATCGTGGAGACATATACTCAACAAAATAAATTACGGGACAGCAAAGATTTTGTGCGGAAGCTTTCCACCAAATTTCGGAACTTGACTTGAGGAACATGATGTCATTCTTCTTCCAATGCATCTACAAGTTCTTGAAGATTACATGGAACCTGTAGATATTTGCACATTATTCTTCAAAATTAAATAATATAAAGCTAAATTTATATGCTCTAATTGTCTACTGAACCTTAATTAATTTTGTTGAGTATATATGGTGTATATGGCATATGTATATGGTGTATCTGAGATGGCATTGACACATGTCTTCAATGACTAACGTAACAGAATTCGAACGTACCTCTACAATAATGAAAGAAGCCCTGTTTCAATTTAACAAATAGTATTATTTTTCACATTAACTCTCTCATAGTGGAACACACAAATAAACGCCGGTGAAAACTTAAAACACATGTACTTTCAAAGGAAACATATGTACCAAGCATGGTCCAAATGTCAAATGTTAATTTAAAGCTCTAATCTTAACCGATGTGTTGATTTTAAAAGAAAGAAATGTTTGTTTTGCTGGGAAAAGGGAAATATTTAATGATGTTGATATCGCCTGCAATAATAAATGGCACCTTCATGAATATGAAATTGTATTATACACCACGTGATCATATAGGATGTTACATAAACGTATAGGTGTCGATCATATATCTACATAATCAGCAGTTAATTAAATGGTACCAAAACCATTCCAGGGGCTGACGCCGATGTACAGTTTCTCAAACCTTAAAACAGTCAGCCATATAGTACAAATTATAAAGATGTATTATTTACACCAAAATGTGCGCTTCGTCTGTGAAAATCTGAATAATTTTGTATTTGCGTATGTTTCTAATATTATTGGATTCTAACTATCTATAAAATACCGTGATTCACAATTCATGTATTAATATATTCCTGATATCTGGTATACATTATCGGTTCCGTAGAAATTATACTAACTTGTCTTTGTAATTAATAGGTTTACAATTATACTTCCATTTCATATTAATAAAGGATACTGACAGTCGTATTAAGGTAATGTGTATGGTATATACGTGTAGTCGATGAAAAGATCAAGTATTGGAGTGAATGGTTATTTTTAATGACTTTGTTATATCTAAAGTACTTTGTGTCTCGAGTACATCTACATTAATCAAACTTTTAATAATAATAATAATAATATAGAGTTGTATCACTCACTCCTTATTATTCTTTAAGAATTAGTCAAGTTTAGCTGGCATTGATTTACAATATACTGTATCTGCAAGTAACACGATGTTTTGAAAGAAGGAATTCCGTTCAACAGAGTATTCCATTAAATATAGTGAACACCTAATTTCAAAACACAAAACAAATCTATACAATGTGCATGCTGCCAATATAGAAACCGTATTCATTTCGCACAGCACTTGTTTAATGCATTCCCCTTTTTTAAATGGCACCGGCCAACGAAATCAGCAGGCGAAGAATCACCACAACTGGCTTTTAATTTTTCAGACTGAGTAATTTCTTAGGCTTCTTTCCGATGAAATCCTGCGATTTCCAACAATCGACAATTATTCAGAACACTAGCTGTGAAATTGGAAGCGCCTAAACGGTTTCCTAATACCAATTTCAATGCCCCATTTGCCAGGCACAGCAAAACGGCGATTTGCCACTCTGGAAAAATCAATCCGCGTAGTTTGCTCTCCAGTTAAGAGGAGATGTCTGGTTGTATGAAACGTCTTATTGCGCTTGATCAAGTGCATACTAAGGGTCGTTTTTGTTTAATTGTGAATTCGTTTTTTTAATTATTGTATTTATGTATTCATTTATTTATTTTAAAGTATGAATACAGATACATGTGGGAATGAATACCTTTGTCATAGGTTGAATTCATATTATTGTTTAGTATATATTAGATTAAACTAAATTGCAATATATATGTACTTGTGTACATACATTCGTGTGTGTATGATTTAATTTATTATCATTATTATCCTCATTATAATTCTTATTATTATTCTTAGTAGTAGTAGTAAGTAGTAGTAGTAGTAGTAGTAGTAGTAGTAGTAAGTAGTAGTAGTAGTAGTAGTAGTAGTAGTAGTAGTAGCAGCAGTAGTAGTAGTAGTAGTAGTAGTAGTATCATCCTAAATAATAATAATAATAATACTATGATGATGATGATGATGATGATAATGATGATGACATGATGTGCATTGGAAACTTTAAATTACATCAATTAGGGGCCAAGGTAACAAACTGCAATAATCAATTAAATTTGGCTTTCGTTATCTTATTTTTCACTAATGACTTCCTGTCAAGAAAATATACACCTGATATAAACATTATCTACCCAAGTACATGATTTCAAGCCATGTCATAACATAGCAATGTGCAGAAAAATTAAATAATGGTTGACACACCAATTCCATTGGCTGTTGACTTCCACTGTGACACCATAATTTCTGTGCACTTTGAAACAGATTCAGTATTTTCAAAGCCTGAACTTTAATTACATTCAAGTTAACAAAGAAGACATTAAATGATAATCTATTTAATATTGATTTCATATCCCTTAAGACACAATTTATTATTTCCATTTTATAAACACAAAATTAATGTTTTAATTCCCAAAATTGCGCTACAGAAAACAAATAGACAGAAAAGTTTTTCACTGACATTCTGTACTATTTCTATAAATTGATCTGCAATTTAGATTAATTTCTGTATGGAGACGATTTCCGCAGCATATTTATCGATCTTGTTGATTGGAGTGTCCGTGGCCGCCATCTTTAATTGTTGGGCAAGGGGAGGTAATTAAGTTGACACATGTCAGATCCTTCGGTATTGGTCTAGCCATATTCTCCTTGATGAAATGTGGTATCAAACAATGAAGATAATATTTAATCGATGAAAATTAGGCACTATCGAAACCTCAGAAGCAACAACCCCAATCAACAGATACTTTGTTATACAACTGCTTATTACCAGGTAGTACTGCTAGCAGTCATGAGATTTCTGTCGGCCAATTAGTCCGATTTCTTGTTAATGAGTAACAGCAAATATTTCAGCCATAATTAATATCTTATCATTGCAAATTGGATCCAACGAAGTTCTTTGTTCATAAATAGAATTTCCATTTCCATTGATACATAAAATCCACAAATTGTCGTACCCAAGCAAAAAAAAGAATAAAAATGCAACAAATCTTTACCAACGTTGTCCTGGTATACAAAAACAACACCATTTAAGTTAAAGTGGGATGTGATCAAGTCCTTTGTTCAGAAATAGAATTTCAATTTTTATTGCTAGAGAAAATCCGCAAACTAAATATGCTTCTCATACCCAAGTAAAAACAAAATCTAACATATCTTTATCAATGTTGTCCTAATACATGAAACAACAACAGGTTCATAAATATCAATACACTATATACCCGTAACCCATAAATGCCTTGTTGGTTTCGAACATTAGCAGATAACTCATTACTCAAGCCGACTCTCCAGTCGTCTTTCTCGTACCCAAGTAAAAAAATAATATATAGAACATATCTTTATCAGTGTTGTCCCAGTGTATAAAACCGCCAACAGGTCCATAAATATCAATACAGGTTCATAAATATCAATACATCATATACCTGTAACCCATAAAATATCAATACATCATATACCTGTAACCCATAAAATATCAATGCTGGCATATACCTTTAACCTCCCAAAATGTCGATGTCTTCCTTGATGCTTTCGAAAATTCGCAAATAACTCATTACTCAAACTGACTCTCCGGTAGTCTTGACATTCGGGAGAGATTTAGCATCTCTCACCTTTGTGAATGTACAACAGTGAGGTCAGTGTGGCATTGGGTTAAAGCACCCTCCTCGTAGGTACGTGTGTAGATCTGGATGTTATTTACAATATCTCTCCCTCTCTTACAAGTCTTAACGAAAAACACAAACAAGCACTTAACTTCTTCTCCTAGAAATGATGAAAGGCAGATGCCATTTTGTTTCTATCTGCGGTACCATTTTATTTCTCTTTTCTCGTGCGGTACCATTTTAATTTCTGTCAGTTTTAATACCAGTTAGTTTTAATTCCAGCTAGTTATAATTCCAGCTAGTTTTAATTCCAGCCAGTTATAATTCCAGCCAGTTTTAATTCCAGCCAGTTATAATTCCAGCTAGTTTTAATTCCAGCCAGTTATAATTCCAGCTAGTTTTAATTCCAGCCAGTTTTAATTCCAGCCAGTTATAATTCCAGCTAGTTTTAATTCCAGTCAGTTATAATTCCAGCTAGTTTTAATTCCAGCCAGTTATAATTCCAGCTAGTTTAATTCCAGTCAGTTATAATTCCAGCCAGTTTTAATTCCTATCAGTTTTAATACTGGTCAGTTTTAATTCAGGTCAGAGCACACAAGCTACTGCAGTATCACATCAGATTTATACAATTACAGAGGAAAATAATCAATCGGAACGTTTCTTTTCAACTCAGATTCCGACATTTTTACAACTAGAGTACCGATAGTACAAACTGCAGTTGTGTTTTGATGGACAATTTACTGATGAACGATAGCTTGATTTTGATCAGTATCTAATTGAGTAGGTCTGTCGTATGACAATTGGTATGTAAAGGAATTTGGGGATGTAGACAATGAATTTGATTGAGTAGGACAGCACAAGAACATAACACAGGTTTCTTGAGCATTCTAAAGAAATTGCGAACTAAACAGCTTAGATCTCTTTGATCTATTTCACCCATCAACATTAATTCTGTCCTTAAAGGAGGCAAACGGTTAAGATAGGAGGTAGAGATTGAGGGAGGTCAGGGGGCAATTTAAAATAAAACAGATAACATTACTGTTCTTTCTATTTTAGAAGTGGATGCATTTTTAGAAGTATCGATGCCAGTGCAACAAATGCACCAACACACCTGGCCTGAATCTGCTTGGTACCAGTTCAACTAGGATGCTTGCTGCGATAAATTTTATGTGAATCCCAAATACCAGCACAGCCAAGATAACGAGATTCATCCCACTTCAAAACCTATGAAAAATAATTGCACACCCGAGAAAGCATTAATGTTGACATTAAATACCCATCCAAACAAAACAACAACAAAAAAACATAATAAAACAATAAAATATCCTAGTATTCTGACATTGTCTTATAACCAGGTCACTGTCAGGAAGAGCGGGGTACTGGACATGCATGTTTTTTGCCATGACAGAGAGAGAGAGAGAGAGAGAGAGAGAGAGAGAGAGAGAGAGAGAGAGAGAGATAGAGATAGAGAAGGAGATAGAGATAGAGAGAGATAGAGAGAGATAGAGATAGAGATAGAGAGATATAGAGAGAGAGAGATATAGAGAGAGAGAAAGAGAGAGAGAGAAAGACGATTAAGTTGTGGATCCCCAAAAACAACAAGCGGCAGATAATCACTGAGCCCAAACCATCTCCACAAATCCCCCTCCTGTCATAGATTATCAATAAAGCAAGAGGTGGTTGCCCATATCTCAGAGAGAGGGGGGGGGGGGGGTCTGGGGGTGAGTTAGATTGGAGGGGTGCTTTAACCTATACCCCCAGGGGCACTAGCCTGAGGGGGTGACTCACAACTTGGCACACTGACAAGGTACTAGCCAGTCATCCTAGTGTAGAGAGCACTGGTAACTCCAAGGAGGGAAGGAGTATATATACTGGTAAATGGAAAAGCCCAAACTAACTCTGCAGGCATTTTTGTGGAATTCTAAGGTCGCTGCAACAGGTACTAACTTCCCAATGCACAGAGATATATATATACAAAAATCGGAACATGGTTCTGATTGCCTTAAATCAGTTGGTGTTTTGTTGTTGCTACAGGTTTTATATTTTACTGTTACCTTCAAGTACTTTTATTTTACTGTTACTTCCTGCTTTCAATTAGTGTTGCATTCAAATCATGCCTTAATTTTACTTTTGACCTCCAATTGCCTTAATTTTACTTTTGACCTCCAATTGCCTTAATTTTACGGTTACCTCCAAGTGCCTTCATTTCACTCTTACCTCCAAATGCCTTCATTTCATTGTGCCTTAAATTTACTGTTACCTCCAAGTGCCTTAAATTCACTGTTGCCTCTAAATGCCTTGATGTTACGGTTACCTCCAAGTGCCTTAATATTAAAATTATTACTTCCAAATGCATTCATTTTACTGTTACTTCCAAGTCCCTTCATTTTACTTGTTACCTCCAATTGCCTTCATTAGACTGTTACCTCCAAGTGCCTTCATTTCACTATTACCTCCAAATGCCCTAATTTCATTGTTATTTCCAAGTGCCTTAAATTTACTGTTACCTCCAAGTGCCTTAATTTCACTATTGCCTCCAAATGCCTTAATTTAATTGTTAGCTTAAATTGCCTTCATTTTACTGTTACATTCAAGTGCCTTCATTTTCCTGTTGCCTCCAAATGCCTTCATTTGAGTGTTAAATCCCAATGACTTATTTTACTGCTGCATCCAAATTTCCCTCCTCTTAAGATTGCCCTAATGATTGCCTTCCTCTTAACTATTGCTTCTAGATACATTCATATGTTTGTTTTCAAGTATCATTATCTTAAAATAATTTACAATACAACTCAGAACTACAAACAGTGTGAGTTATTAGATGTTGAAATATATAGATATGTATGATCTTCAGTGATTTCTTTTGTGGTTCAACAATGCTGGATGTAATTTAAAAAATAATTCTTGTCTACATCTTGAAATTTATAAAAGAATTAAAGATAAAATAAACCCCTGAAGATTGTCATCATTAATTTTATTATCCAGAAGAACTGTCCAAACGCACTTTGGGGAAATAGGGTTAAATAAATTTCAACAACTTTTGATTGAATTAGTGCTTTGTCGTAGTGAGAATATTTTACCCATAGACAACGTTTGTCAACAACAAAATCACACAATTAACCATAAGAAATACATAATATTTAATATTGTCATATGGTCGAGATATTCCCGCTGCGACGCTAAGCAAGAAATCACTCACTGGTCGTTTTTTAGGCGCTAACTTAAATGAAATATTGACTCCAACTTACAAAATATTGACTCCAACTTACAACTTACAAAATATTGACTCCAACTTACAAAATATTGACTCCAACTTACAAAATAGGTACCAGCCATCCTGTAGATAAACATGGATTTCATACATCACCGTCGTCTTCCTTTGAATATTAATTGTAAACTGCCGTCGCATCATTCTAGGCGCATGTACGTCAAGCAACCTTTTCAAAATGTTTGTAACACCAAGAAACAAGTAATAATAGCATCTTTGGATTTTTTATGTTAAATTTTAATAAAATAACAAATAGAGGATCTTACCTCCACAGCGCTGCAAGCTGTGAAAGAGTATCCGGCAGCTTGGGTTGAACACTTCCCCAATGAAATGAGTGCATATTGATCCATTTACCGGGGTAATAATTTAGCGCAATGAGCAATATTTTGAGCATGGATTTGGCACAATATAAATATGCACATCATACGAGTGTTCTTTTATAATTACTGAATTATTAAATGAGTAAAATATTGACAGAATGAAAGGTCGCTATATAACAGTCATCATTTTGACAATTTTTGTAGTCAAACATCGAACTGAACTTTTGCTAAAAAAAATTGTATATATCCGATCCAGTTTTCCAGCTTTCCTCAATATTCCGATACCAAAACTAAATTTTAGTAGCAAATGTTAAACTTGCTGTAGGACCAAAAAGTGGCAAAATGATGACTTGTAAAGCACAAATTGTGTTTCGAGGACCTTTGATGAGGGGCAGATAATTGTAATCTGGAGCATCCAATTTTACTTTGGTCCCTCATTATACCACATGGTGATTAGTCATCATTTTATTTCACTAGTGAAATATGCATGTATATAATCATGGGTGTATTTTACTCCAAGACTCTATGTTATGTGATATACGGTAGTATGTTTTATCACATAACATAGGAGTGTGGGAGTGCAAAAAACCCATGCTATAAATATACATATTTTCACTAGTGCAATAACACAATAGATTTTTACAATGGTATTCATACGCAAAGTCTTTTTGAACCTCTTTTAGAGCTTCTTCTTGGGACTTAATTTGTGGAATATGAAGTTAAAAGATTTCTTCAATTAAAAATGTAAACACATTTATTAATATTTACACATTTACTTGGAACAATATCTTGTCCACGTGCTTTAACCCAGTTCCCAAGAAATTTGCTATAGATAGTGTTTGTGACTGAAAATCAATTTCAAAATCCTTTCACTTATAACATGAGTTGTTAGTTTATGGCAGGAGGAAATCCGCAACATCTGTAGCACTGAATGTTGCAGTAAACCTGCGAGCATTGGCTGGTACTGACAAGACCAAGGAGGATAACTGCATTGCCACTCTACAGACATCGCATCCTATCAATATAACATTCTTCATTGTGATCTCCATTATTAAATTTAATTGAAATTACTGCATGAGACAATAATGAAACAATCTATGAAGGCCCAGTGTGTTTAATTTAATTTCAAAATGTACGTAATCTTGTAGGCAATAACAAATGTAATTTTATAGATGACTGATGATGAACAGAACAACACCTCCCATATTTGTTATTCTTATCTTTCCAAATTAGTTGGGATGAATCATAAATGTGTATAAATTTTTAGTAAATTGTTAAATATTAAACTTTCCATGATATAAATAAATATCAGCAAGAAATCATGGACATTAAAAACAAAATCTAATAACAAATAAATAAATAATGTATGCCTTATTTGTATTTATATATTCAATGTCTTTGTAGTATTCCAAAGTTTGCCTGAGAAACATTGATAATTCATATATATCTATCAAAGCTTTCAACTATACATATTCCTTTCATAAATTATTCAACACATGTTTGTCTATACCCCAGCATAAGTTGGGGGTGCTGGCATTATTCTTGTCGCTTTCATCTTCTCAAAGTCAAAGTAATGTATTCAAAATGTGAACAATTCTTTCAGATAAACATGCGGCTATATACGTTACAACGCACGTCTTGCAGAACAATCGAGAATTCTTTTACTCCCTGGGAAAAGTAAAATGCGATTCCGGATGGAATAAATATTGTGTTTGGTTGCCATGGTTACTTAAACATATCTGGAATTCATAGACGGTGGAATCCAGGGTGTGAGAACAAAGGATCATGGGTAAACTTTAAACCATAGAGATGAACATTGGCAAAATTCATGTGCCTCTGAACATAGTGTTAACCTTCTTAGTCCTGGAGGCAATTGGTGATGCCTTTTAAAAAGATCAGCGAGTTAAAAATTAATCTATCACTGTATCAGATACGATTAAAACATAAAAACATAAAAAGACATGAGAGTACTTTAACTTCAGAGTCACTGTTCTCTGCTAAATGCTCACTGGAAATGGTGGGATTCTAGTATTTTTCTGAAATATTTTTGTTTATTATTATTATTATTATTATTATTATTATTATTATTATTATTATTATAGACTTATTATTTGATTATTATATTACCTTCTTGTTGTTGGTATTACTATTATTATTAACTCTATGATTATATTCTTCTTACTGTTGTTGTTGCTTTTATTATGTATTACTTTAATTATAATTAGAATTATCTATGTAATAGTATCTATCATTATGATATACATGTGGGAATATGATATATAATGTTACTGTTATTGTTATATTTATTATAATGTATCATTCTAATTATCACTGTCATCGCATCTATCATTATTAAATATACATGTGTGAATATAATATCAATTCAGAAGATAATGTCATAAATACTATAAGAAAATTCCAAATAAAATTAGTAAAACAACAGTAGTCAAATTTATTACCATGGAATTTTCACAAGTAAATTGATGACTTTTGAAAATCAGCCCCAGGTGTAACACTGGTTTGATATTAGTAAAATCATGCATGCACGCACACACGGATGCATCCATGCACGCACACTCACACAGATGCACATGTACACCCAAAGCAGGATTTATTGAACATTTGTTAATTGTGCGCTTGTCAGCAATTTCCCCCCACACTGGAATCAATACAAAACAGTTCCACTGGACAAATACCATCTAAATTAAAATACTTCGAACCAAGTCATCGCTTCTCATGTATATGGGATATTCAATACGTACCTGTCACTTCAGTAGGAAAATCATGTCTTATTCTGTTCTTCAGAATGCAAAGAATGTCACTCAGCCCAAAGTCAGCTGATACAAAGTCAAACCAAGGGAGGTAACTAGTCACGATTTGGCCAGTGTCTTCAGCGGTTAATATTAATTGAAACAAGCACTAGCCACACAGGACTAGTTGGAGGGAGAGTCTACTAGTCCTCACCAACTTTCACTAGTCCTTGCAGTGAAAATAAAGAAATATTGAACTAAAATACAGAGCAACACTGTGTTTTCTAAGAGATGTGACATAGCGTACAATAGCGCACATAAGTGGGTCAAATTATATTTTTAGACTTATCCGGTTTAACGATTCTGGTGATAACCAACATGGTGACATGTGACTGGATGTTGTTTTATTTACGTACCTTACGTTGTGTCGCAATCTATAATGTGTGGACAACATGATTCATCTCTGAATCGAACAGAAATGAATCCGTATTAATGGCGTATTAAGATTTTACCTGGAATTTAGTCAACCCAAGGCCTAGTAGGCTACTCGTGTTTGGCTATCACCGGAACTTGGAAGATTCTTGGAAATTGATGGAAATTCGAAAAATTGACCTGACCTACTTATGGGCCCAATAAGATGATGGCATAGTCAGGATCCTGGTGAATTGATATACCCGTTTTAATTGCCATGAGCCTCGATAGATTTCAATTTAACCTCAACTAGTCAGCATGAGAGCTAGGTGGTCCGTCAATATAATCAATTAAATATTAATAAAAAATAGCATTTGAGCCTGTACATAAGACCTGATATTTATAATTATTCAACCTATTACTGACCATCTAAATAGTAATTTATTATGTATAGCATCAGAATTCCTAATATATTGTACAACTCAATGTTATTTACATATCTAATCTCATCAAATTTGAAATAAAATACAAACACTAACTTTCAGAATCTTGCATAATATTTTACTTGCGACTATGCCAATTACACTACAAGTAAGATATTGCATATGAACAGTAACAAAATGCAACTTTCATTAGAATACCATTCAGAATTATTGGATTAAAGGCATTAAAATTTAATTAAAATCCACAGTCTTTCTGATCAACTAATTAAGCAAGACTTTTGTCTTTAAAATCGTCTGCACATTCACAATGCACCACCAACACCCCCACTCTCCTTCCCCATCACACACACACACACCTACACTCCTTCGGCACCCCTCCACATATCTTACACTCCCTATTCACCCCTCCATGACACCCCTCCACATATCCTACACTCCTTATTCACCCCTCCACATATCCTACTCTCCCTATGCACCCCTCCACGATACCCCTCCACATATCCTATACTCCATATGCACCCCTCCACGACACCCCTCCACATATCCTACCCTCCTTCAGCACCCCTCCACAATTCCTAAACTCCCTATGCACGACACCCCTCCACATATCCTAAACTCCCGTGTCCCAACACCACTTAACATCCATCTTATGCCGTGGTATCAACTTCCATCTTCAATCTCAAAATATACAAGCTGATAAGGAATGTAGATAATCGGCTGACCCACATCTATCTTTGTGTCTGTGGTCCCTCCATTACTGCCGGTGTTTTCCCATAGTTTCCAATTACTTGCCACATTTCAGTTCAGATAAATCTGTCACGAAATATAATAAGGATGCTTTAACCCATATTGTAAAATGTCTAAGTGACCTAAAGACCATTGAGTCTTCTGAAATGACATGAGGTGAAGGCATCATACACAAATAAAATCTCTGCCAGTCTGACATTTCCATCAATGCTCATAAAAACATCACTGATAAATGTACCTCAACTACCACCGCCATTACCACCTCACACATCCTCCAGAGCCACCTCATATCTCACCCACAGCACACACCTCCAACAACACCTCACATCTAGTTGTATACCACCTCATACTCCACTTCCACTTCTAAAAACATGACTAACACGTCCACCTCACACATAACACACGCTTACCACATCACATATCATTCACACTATCACCACTCCCGAACCACCTCACACCTCCAGAACCACCTCACAACCACATCCCACCTCACTGTCAATTCCACAAACAACCTCACATATCACTCAAACCATCTAGAACCGCCTCACACCTCCAGAACCACCTCACATCTCCAGAACCACCTCACATCTCTAGAACCACCTCACACCTCCAGAACCACCTCACATCTCTAGAACCACCTCACATCTCTAGAACCACCTCACACCTTCACTTCCTCTACCAACAAGACCAGCACTGCAATGACCTGCTACAGGTCACTATGACAAGGATTTTGGGGAAAGCGAAATACAGGCTGATTAAAGTTACATGCAAGATCTTGCCTGTCAAAAGCAATTGATTCTCTTGAAGAAGTCTTGGCTGTGGGGATGGATCCAAGGACAGATTCCACAAGCATTTGATTGAGGACTCTGCTTAGTGAACAGAGCATTACATGGAAAGAATGGTACGCTGTATTATCTGTTGTCACTGGAACAGGAATGTCTTAATATGTGTGCATGTCTTGTTTTATGGATGTTATTATAAAAAAAAGTATGTGGTCTCTTACATCAGATTGACCCTGTTACAGTACAAAGGCAGTATGGATTGGGTTTGACTTTAAATAGAATTATATTGAGTTTACGCAATTATCATTGCATTGATTTTTAGATAAGATGACATTAACAATGCATAAGTTAACATTTACCTTATAGCAGATGACATTAACCTAACATAGAATGATATTTACATTGCAAAAGATGACATTAGCCATACATGAGTTCACATTTACTGAACTTACATAAGATGACATATTACACATACTTAGAAAGACATTGATCTTACATAAGATGACACCGACCACTGCTATTGACATCTAATATCGATGATACAAATCTTACGCTATAGTCACATATCCACTGGGCCCCATATAAAATGTCCTTCAACACATCCGGAACTTATAATTCCGCGCTAAAAGCTGCAGATGCGCCTTAGTGAGGAAAGAACGCCAAGGCACCCACAGGATAGCCACTGTACCCACAGGATAGCCTGTCAGGATGGCCACTGTACCCACAGGATAGCCACTGCACCCACAGGATAGCCACTGCACCCACAGGATAGCCATGCACCCTTGACACCGCCATGAAATTTTGCACATTTTCCCTGAAATTTGGGCCCATACGGGCACTGTATCCCGAATCAGTGGATATGCGACTCAGCCATTACTTAAAGAGGACATTGACATCACACAAGGTGATATTGACATTACATGGACTGATATTGATGTTACATAGGCTAGTTCTGATCTTACAGAATGACATGTGATATTACAGAATGGGATGACAAGTACCTTAGATTTACATGATAAAATCTACACGTCTTTCTAAAACTGGAACAGTGTCCACCTGTTGTTTTTCTTGTCAATAATTTGGTCAAATTATTTTGTCCATGCCAGATATTAGCAGCAAGTTTCACACCCGAAAATATAACACGAAAATAAAGATAAAAAAGAATTATTGATAAATCAATCAAAAATTCCATTTTATCCCTATTTTTGCTGCAAGAATATGAAGTTTATTTCGTATATTACAAGTAGTAGTGTGAAAATGGGCAAACTTATTTAACCCTCTCCCCGATGGATCGGGCACAGGCATCAACGGTTGCCTCCAACATAGAGAGGGTTAATATGGCCGATGTTTCACGTCACAGCAGAAATATTTTACCCACATGTGATGACCGAAACTGAATTAAAATTCACATATAATCCACCAGGTTCACAAAGCACATCTAAGCTGTGGTATCTGTACACACATGTATTGATGACAACTTGGGTCAGTAATATTTACACAAACATTTGGCCTTGGTGTGTGCAATGGAGATAATCAATAACACTTTTGTCAGCATTACATTGCCAACTGCAATCTACATAGCAGAAATGTATGTGACTGACCGACTGATTGACACTTGTAATAACCCCGACAGCAGCACCTGCTGCCACCTGGTGGATGTGAACATGTGTCAGTTCAAGGTTGAGCACTCTCGTGCATTTTTTAATGGCATATAGTTAAGTTAACTTGGTGCTTAACGTCGCACCGGGAATCTTTCACCCATACGCAACGAAAATGGCATAGATCTGTCATTGATCATTGGTGTCGGTTATCTGGCACAGTAGATTGAAATGTGACTTTTTGCATATTTTGTTGAATACAAGTTCATACAGGACAGTTAAAGGGATAATACCACCTTTTATTGTTAAATATTTTCTATTATTTGTTGTATTTTCGAATGTGACTTTATTGCGCTATTTATTATAGAATTTTATACTGTTAAAGGAACAATACCACCTATATTGTATTATTTGTTTTATTATATGCATTGCCACTCTACAGACAGCGCATCCAATCAATATCGCGTCAGAAAGGTAACTTTCGCGAAACATTGATGCCGGGGCCCCGAGGGCCCGGGGCGGCCTTTGGCTCCAAAGTCCAATGTTCTACCACTGCGCTACCAACCGCCCCCTTTCAACTTAAAACAGTGATGTCGTGACCTTATGTTGTGAGAAAAAGAAAGATGGTTGCTTTAATGTAAAGATGACACCCTTAAATGGCAGTCAAAATACTGAATACACTATATACATTCTAGAGTGATTTTAACGTCGAAGAAGAAACATTTTCACCCCTATGCAACAATACCATTTTAGTGCAAATATTAAATTTACCAGACATTATTTGGTTTAATTTTGTCATATACGATACTTGCCCTTTAAGTCAACATTTTGTATTATTTTTTTTATTCACCCCAAAACCAGACGTACAACCTGAGACAGCCATATAACAAACAGTGTGTATTCAGGTGTTTCGCTAGTTAGGTCAACATAAATGTTAAATTTGTCTATTGATCAGAATCTAATAATCATGAAATACACAAAACTCCTACACAAGCACACCCACACTGCGTACAGTAATTTTGGTCTTGCCTCAGAAATTCTGATGTAACTTTCCATGCCAACGCTGAAAGGGGAGGTAATTCTTATCATTACATTAAGTTCATAACCACTTGTTACTACCATATTGTGTATACTATTTAATTAATGTGTTATTAAACATATTATTGCATTAATACCAATAAACCATATAAAAACTAAAAACATTTCTAAACATGTATTTACAGAATATCATTAAAATTATACAATCATGGTTTGTTGACATATTTTAACTGAAAGTATGTACATTTGATTTGTCTACACACGTATATTGGGCAACAAGCTACATTTTCCGCATGTCCCACTGGTTTTCAATATTTTCATATTTAATTTTTTCTCGCGATGTGTTTATAAAAAAAATGGTTAAAAAATAATCATTGTAATAGGAAATTAAATTAATATTCACAATTTATGCAACATAAGACGATGTTTATACCATTTCTTCTGCAAGTTTGTAAGAAAATATTCCTTTCCCGTAATATGTTTTGATGATAAACATGAAAAGGCTCTTGCATAAATTATTTGAATGGAAATAAAGATAGTACGCCAATGTGTTTGTATCTTATATCTGCAATATAAGGACTGTGAATCACGTACAAAAACCATCCAACACATTAACCAGTAAGTAATCATTGTGTCCTATAAGAATTGTGCATAGTGCCCATCCTCGGACCCGATAACATCGTATAAGCAATTGTGAATGGGTCGCAGTTTGAACCGAACAGACTCATATGCCCCAGAGAGCAATATAGCTGAAAGAGTGAATGATTGATAGATGTAAATACACCAACACGATATGACAAAACCAAAGTAGAAAGGCATTACACACGCGCAGGTAACCAGCAATGCCAGAAAAATATCTATCATGTCTGATTTATTTTGAATATTATATCTGAAGGATGACGATCTTTTACGAAATGAACCTTTGTCCTCAAGCCAGGAAATGCAATCAATAGATTCTCATCAGTTATCTTAGCTTACTTTGTTCATATATAATATTTAAGTTCAGAAAAGCGAACTGAAGTGCATTTACTTAAAACTAAAGGCCACCACTAATGCATTAACTGTATTGATCCATCATACACAATTTGAGAAAATTACAATTTTACTTTATTAAGTTCATAAAAAAGGCCCAAACACAAGTTTCATTGTCCAACATACTTAAAATGATCTTCACAATCTGCAGGAAATGTCAAGTCACCAAATTGAATAAAAATAACTTTTGCAGAGCAAAAGAAAACTGAAATATGACTCAAACTCAATAAGTGATCTGTTGAATAATTAAATATTTTTGGGGGTGTATTACAAACAACTTGTGATATAAAAATTAGTTCTCAGGTAGATCAATATAAAAGGTTTTATCTGATTAGTCCCATGTCATTCATAATCTACTTATTACAATATGGTATGTACAAATACACAAATTTTACACTTGTCATGAATTGGATCCAATTAATACTATTTGAAAAATTTTGACATTTTGCTGAATCAGCTGAAATCCTAATGCTGTATTTGTCCTTCTTGAGTGAGTTATTGCTCTACATCACAGTTCTTTAATCAATAGTGGATGTTATCTATTTCAATTAGTTTTTTCATCTGCTGCTGTCATCGTTATATTTAATATTAGCAGCTCGTAACGTCCTATTAAAATCACATATAAGCACAAATCCAATAAAAGGAATATGAAACAAATGTACCTTAAACTTTAGTCAAAAATGGTCATCAAAATTTGCATGATGCATATTTATTACTTGTTAATACCCTGCCCCTCAACCAACCTGTTACATATTAAATAAAACATCACTCTAGATGGGGCAAATATTAGATAGAATACAGAGTAAAATGATTATATTTCATTCCGCTGTAAACCATTCTGTGTGTGTGTATGTCGCTCAGTAATTAATGGAACTGTAATTAAAGCATTCAATATCTGATACAAGGTACATTTGACAGGAGATTGAAATCATCAATTACATGATGCGCATATATTCATCCTGAGCATCAGGAACAGAATTAAACCTGGGTGTAAAACTTTTCCAAATACGCAGCCTGATATATAGTCTAGTTTTGATTGGCAGAAATTTTGCTTGTCGATTGTTTTTTACACATGAAAAATGTAAAGAATGGTTTTCATTCCTTGTTCAGAAGAATAGTTTTCATTGCCTTTTCAAGCGCATGAAAATTCGATAATTATCATGCATTCACCTACACCTGTAAACTACATAAAATAAATTTAATATGTACTGTATCCTTCATATAAAAAGCAACCCAAAAAATCACATTATACACGAATACGAGACGTGTCAATAATATATTATCATAATATTATCATAATATATACAATTTCCAATGATTCTGAAATGAAAATGGTGGCCATAAATTAATTCTTGACAACCAAGTAAAGAAACAAAATCCAAATAAAATTCTTCCCTGAAAGAGACAAGGATATATGGGTTACCATGGTTACATCGGTAAATTTGCATCAACAATAACACTAGCTGAAAATGTAAATTATTTAAGGCAACCAACCAGGGTTAAAATCAACTCCTGGCCCCCCCCGTTTCACAATGACATCCTAAATTTAGGAGCTCCTAACTTTATGACCCAGTTTATCACCTCCTAAGTTAGATG
>JAUTBT010018135.1:0-21809 GCA_032361225.1 Lepetodrilus schrolli
ATGAATTATAAATAAAAACAAACTTACAATACATATATATATATATATATATATATATATATACCTCGAATTAGTAACAATAATTTAAAGAATATCATAATATCATTCAATCTATAAAACAATTATTGCTGTCTTCAGCAGTTGCCCCCAGCATGACGATGATTAATAACAGTGATATAATGAGGCAAAGCACTAACCCAGTTTTGCTGGCAAACGTCTGATGCCAGTTCCTGCTATCATCAGTTTGTGCAGTTTCTCACAGTTCTTGGACAGTATGTGGATTCCCTTCTCTGTGATCTGACTACAACCCTGCACATCCACCTGACAATAGGAGACACAATATTACACAACAATTGTGCATCTAAATGATAAATTCCTTTAAAAGTTGCAGAAATATAATTATTTTGCTTAAAAGTGAAAACCACCATAGCAATTAGTTATTTAAATACAATGGAATTTTGATATTATTTAAGTGAATGTAAGAGCATTTTGGGAAGTCTGTTCATTTTAACATGTTGAATATTGGTAATCTTTTAACGATGTGTTTAGTGGTGGAATGAGAATCCATAACAATTAGGTGTCATTTTGGGAATGGTGAGATAAAAAAAAGATATTGACAATGTTGGTGTACTGAGTACCCAAGGGAGATAACTGTACAGCAGTACGCAACAACTAAGGGAGATAACTGTACAGCAGACATTGTACCATCTGGCCTCAGACCACAATTACGTCACTTCCTCATTGACCAACTTGTGGAAGTGACATCATAAAACAAAGCTCTCCAGATGGGCTGTATTTTGATTGTAGGTAATGTTTTTTTGTGTAGTTTTGTAGCTAGAATGACAGATGAGACTTGATAGTGTCTAAAGGATGGCTTAATTTCACCATAGCCTGCATTAAAATGTACTCTGGGCTATATTAGCGTATTTGTCAAATTCACCACTCATGAGAGTAAATTGGCCGGAAATTATCATGATCTCGTTTACCTTAGCAATAGCCAGAAAATGAGCTGGTTGACCCCCTTTCAAAATTTCAGCAAATGTGTACCGAAGAAGGAAACCATCAAGCAAGTTAAAAAAATATTGTAGCTACAGTATTTTAAATATTAATTTTTTAGTTTGTGCTAAATAGTGATAAACAAAGAAGGAAATTAATTGTGGTCTGAGACCATCTGCGCCCGAGATAACAAAACTTTTTTTGAGTATGATTTCATGCTAAACTTAAGTTTTGTTTACAAATCCCCATATAAAATTTTAGATTCAGAATGAAATCATCCTCAAAAATGTTCATATTCTCGGTGCCAGTCCCCCATCTGTTCTCCATGGTGGAGAGATACTGGGCTCGCTGAACTCAAGATTTATTCAGGAATTTGTGACTATAGTACATACATTAATCAGATTTGGAAATGCTTCAGAAGCCCATGTCAAACCCTGGTCTGTCAGGTGGACACAACCTTAAATGAAAGACGAGATCAGAATCAAACTTAAATTCAAATTTACTAGAGATATCCATGAACCATGACTGCTGCTGTCAAATCAAGGACTGCTAATATGTAACTGGAAATAATAATAAATAAATAATAATAATAAAAAATAATAAATAATAATAATACATATTTAATAATCGATCAATCATTAATATAATAATAATAATAATAATAATGATAGTAATAATGATTGTCATAATAATTCCCACCTGATGCAATCAGCCCCTCCATGGAAGGAAACTGAGATCTCTTGGACTTGATGATGTAGAACATCATGTCAGTCAGCTGTTCAATCCCGCGGAGGTCAAGAGATACAAGGTCAGAAGTCACTGCAGCATTGCAAATAGTTTGCTGAAAAAATGCTGAAAACATTCAACACAAATTCCTTCTTAATTCTATTGTGCACAGGCTAAGATTTATGCCTTGAATACATTGTATATTCCCCAGGGAGTTGAGAATGAAATTGAGTGTACACAGATCCATTGACCGGGGTAATAATGTAGTGCTATGAGCACAATGTATATGTGGATATGGCACAAAATAAATACGCACATTATAATTACAAAATCTTCCAATTACCTAGAACTTTACTGTAATTGTTATGATGTAATACTCCTACTTAAAACTGCTGCTAAATATAATGGGAATACTTATTGACAATAATATTGTGTACATTTATACTGTTAAATCTACGATCAAAAGCATACTGTAGTGTTACATTGTTACTTACAGTCATCATTGGAAGGGGGAGATAATCCATGTTCCAGTCAAAGTCATGAAGTAAGTCTCGTCGTCCCAATTTGACTAGAATATACACAACAGTCAACATAAATATGATCCCAGTGCCGTTGCTTGTGAGCTATGCATGAGGACTAAGAACAGAATGACAACAGAATGCTGATTACTGATTGCGATACTGGTTTTTCATTAGAAATCTGTTTCAGTATAGTACACCAGACATGAAGTTGCCTTCAATATAGAGCAATAGGAATGTAGCTCAGAATACTGTCATTAATTTCAGCTGTATTGGGTTGTTGTGGCTATGATCAATATGAATATTTTACAAATACGTCAGCACAGGAAAAAAGCAACAAGTGAGATCTAATGTTAATTACACTGCAGTGTATGTAACCAACAATCCAATACTTGAGTGATAATATCACTGATATATTTGTTAATGAATGTGTGGCTGGGTGTGATATAAGATGCTCCTACTGATCTCGGCCAGTGGGGTTACCCCTTTGGCACATTCGGTAGAGCATTGGACTCAAAATCCAGCAACTCGGGTTTCGAATCCCAGGATCCACATGATCCTCTTTTTCAATGGTGCCCAACGTGTATTTGAATTGTTCCCGGTGAACTTCTCCCTTAATTCTCAGATCAAAGTGACTGGATTAGTAACTCAAGGCCGAGTCGCCATGTGGAGCGGGAGAATGTAGCCGGGTGTGATATATATGATGCTCCTACTGGTCTCGGCCAGCGGGGTTACCCCTTTGGCTCATTCAGTAGTGTTGGACTCACAATCCAGCAACATGGGTTTGAATCCCAGGATCAGCAGTATCCTCCGTTTCAAATGTTACAATCTTATAGTTTCATTTTGGTATCATTAAAAATTTGACACGCTCATTTCTGTCTGTGTTTACCTGGATCAAACTCAGCTCTTCTATTCGTAGCTTTGAGTCTCCGCTTCTGAGCTAGCAGGTCTTCTGGGAGGATCATTGCACTCAGATCTGGAGGCCCAACCTTTGTACTTCCTTTCCCAACTTGATACTTATCAGTAGTGTCAGCCAGGAAGGCTTGCATCTCTCCTGACAGTTCTCCCTGTGGCTCCCCGCGGCCATGTTTGCTTTTCTTCTTTGCAAAGATTTTCTTTGGTGCCTCGGTGACATTTTCTCTGAGTAGATTGTACCGCTTTGGACCCGATTCTAACTTGTCCCGAAGTCCTGCTGGAGGGGGTACTGGAGGGGGTACTGGTGGTGGTAGACGTGGCACCTGTTGGTCTGGGGATGCTTCCTTTGGGGAAGCGGATGCTCCCTGTTGGGGTGATGCTTCCGTTAGGTGTGGGGATTCAGGTGGAGGTAGATCCCGTCGAAGTGGTGGTGGAATCCTTGCAGGCTTTGATGGCGATGGTTGTGGCAGAACCTGAGGGGGTAGGGACGGTGGTGGTGGTGGTGGTGGTACCTGTGGAAGTGGGGATGGTTGTGGTGGTTGTGTGTGTGGTGGTGGTGGCGACTGGACCTTTGGGGATAAGGGATTCTTGGACGGAACTTGAGGTGCAGCAGACATTGCCCCAGAAGGAGGTCGTCTTCCAGAACCTGGTCTCTGCTTGGACCCAGACTGTGGTCGAGATGGTGGTTTAGCATCCATGACTTCACAACAGATTCTGTATCCGTCAAAGACTGTACATTCGTTCACTGAAATAACAAATGTACTTCCATAATTGATTACACTTAGCATTCACTATGACCATCTATCATGTATATCTAGACATGTTTATCATTTTGTATTAAATTAGATCAAACATATCTATGTCAATAAGGTTTGAATTGCTAAATTATTGTGTTACACCACACAAACGTGTTGGAAAATTGACATAGAAATAATATACCATAACTACCCTAATAAGAGAAAATAATTAAATTTGTAGCTGTTTGATTTATTAGAAAAATACGAAAATTTAAAATGATCAGTATTCATATAATTAGGGACAACCAAGTACACAATATGGTTGTAAATGAAATAAATAAATAAAGGATATTAAGAAAATAAATATACATTATAAAAATTGTTTTGAAAAACATATATTGTGTTCGAATAAATAGAAAATTATGATTTAAAAAAAGATTGGTCCTGTTTGTATTTTTAGGGTCGAAAAACAACATTTTTGGCGATTAATTTAGGTGTTTGGACTATTAGAGTGTTTGGATTATTCGGGTAATTACGGTAGCATTTTGAGGATGCATGGATAAAGTTTCCAATTACCGACGTGATAAGACAATGATCTGACTAGCTGTAGACAGATTCTTTTAATAAATTTCTGAATCTGGACAACTATAGATAGTGTTCATTTATTGGCACATATTCGTTTATTCAACATCATCGTGGTGATCACAGTCCCTTCACTTCTACTACTAAATTTAGCCGACACTCGGTCGCAAAATGTATCTCATAATTCCACAGTCATCTATAGGCTTTTGGCAACAGCAAATTTTAATTAAGTTGGGGTTTTTTTGCGATAATTTTCACATCTTATTCCAGGATTAAGATGATTAATTAATATAAATAACTAACAGGCTTAAATCTCGGCTGCATTAGACCCCTGTTACAACCTAGTATTTTGCGCATGTTTGTTTATGTTATTCACTTCTATTATACGATGTCATTAGTTCATGTTTGGTAAATCTCATCTTAGTTGTATTACCATCCATTACATTATCATGCATTTTCTGCAACTCGCAACCCTCCATGTAACTAGACCTGCTGTGATATCAAGTTTCCCCTGTGTTCCCTTTCCCATAATCCTTCACTGCGTTGGTATCAAATTTCCCTGCCAAATTTTCATCAGCTCTGTAACTTCAATGTCTTAGTTCCACGCCTCGTAGCATCATCGTTTTCACCCACCATCTCTCCCCTTTTTTTCAGGTTGGTCTGTTATGTTACAGTTTTCTCCTTATTTCTCATTTTGTTTTCCTTCAATACTTCTATGGATTTTTTTTAGGGGGGGGGGGGGTAGGTTTTAACTGCAGCTTCTTTTTCTAATCAGCTCTATTTGTTACATAACTTACCTCATTTGTTTATTATTTTCAATTCTTCTCATAACCATTATCACTCAATTTACCTTTTATTTTTATTATTGCATAATCTTACATTATTAAAAATCATATACCCAGTATACTTTAATATACTTTAAGTTACAATATCGTACTCATTCATTACACACTTTGCATTTATCTACATAATCTATTTTTACAATGTTGCTTATATTGCTTTCTTGTTACAACCTCACTCTCTGTTACAATAAACAATATAGATAGTATGTTATGTGTTGGTTCTTTGTGTATTAATTACTCTGTATTACTTCCTTCACCATCAGGACCGCCAAGAGTATTTGCAAAGGCGATGATTATTTGGTTGTAGATTTGTGACATGTAATTTGCGACCAAGTTAACCAAATTGATCAAATGATAATGTTGTTATTAATGCTGCACGGATTGTTAGTCGAGCAATATAAATCTTAGGTCTTTGCATGACTACATTTATATCATTGACATTGGAAATACTAATTCGTGTTTTAAAAAAACCAATTAAATATTGCTCGCCTACTAATTAGAACTGAAATCCCGGCATATGATCAGCTCTGATGATCCTAAAGCCATTGACATTATTACTGACGCACCGTTTAAAACAACAGGCTATGTCGACGTTCTATATTGGAATGGCAACGGTTCCAATATAGACACTGTGAAAAATCCGTTAAATATAGATTATATTAATGACAACATGCATTTCAAATGTATCTAGAAAACTCACAAAATAATCCACATCAGCGAAAAGTTCTGTCGTCATGCATTTTGTTTATAGTTTGCCGGAAATGAATTTGAGCAGGTGCGCGTTTGTGGCACATCCAACAAGTTGAATTATTACGATTGAATGTTAAAATTATACTGAAAATACGAGTAATATTTAAACAGTATACATTCATGTACAAACCCACGAGATGACATAAGCTGTTATTGATACATATAGACAAATAGATTACTTTACAGATTACGACACCCCGTACAGTCGATTATCCAGTCATTATGAAGAACGCATGGTATCGTTAACTATCTGGATTATCGGGTGTATGATGCATCATACATTGGATAGTTTCCAGAGGTAATGCAAATAGACTTTGGCATATGTAGTGTGTTCATTTATATATAGAGTTTATAGTTGTATTAGAATGTTCGATACATGTAATCAATTTGGCTTTAACCTGGATTTACTCATATTGAACATAATGCAAATTGTTCTTTAAATAATTATCCACATCTTGGGCAATAAGCTAGTTTTTATTGCATGATCAATATAATATTTTGTAATATGTGATAATTCTATTCACACGTGTGTGTGTATGTGTGCAAACTCGTGTGTGTATGCTCGGACAGCTTTACATCAGTGCTTAAAAAAATGAATAAAATTGGCGCCCGGATCTGCACACACTTGCCGTATGCAAGACACTTTTGCCTTGTATGTATTCTGAGTTGTTTTCAAGATTATTTTATCATGGCTAATCACTTTACACAGTAAGAATCACATGTAGAGCTTAATGCGACAGCGTTCACAAGTTGATCCAAGTACATACAACAATAGCATATAAAACATTTATGTATTTATTGTATATATTGTGGACAAAGGATTTGTGGTAAAATGACAAATAAATCAACATGACATGTGTTTTCAGGATACTTCACGTTACTATATATTAAATTTATTAACATAGTAGTAGGATGCACATTTTATTTCTCAAGAATGTATTTGATTATGAAGTTATAAAAACATGAAAATTTTAATGTGAGTGAGTGATTATGGAGTTTAATGTCGCTGCGGGAATCTTTCACCCATTTGCGACGAATTTTAATGTAAAATGGTACTCAATTTCAATACTGTTTTGCTTACGACATGCACATAATTCATGATGATCTGTTTTGACATATTCTGGGGTGAATAAATGTGCGGTCACACTGAGCACGATAACGATAATGAGATTATTGAAAAAATTGTTATAAATGTAAATTTTAGTAACTATGTTTCCTTACTGTCACCATGACAGCAAAACTAAAATTAGAACAGTTTTTCTTGGTATACACTCAGTTCTCAGTGAGGGAATTATTGTTTTACGTCACAGCAGGAATCTTTTATCCATATTTGATGAATAATATTTAATTATACTATAGACGGTTTAAAATGAAAAGCAGCATGAAAAACATGCCAAAAGAGCTTTGATTAAAAATTAGGTAGATGATAGAGTACAGAGAATGATATAATAACTATTGGTAAAGATGGAATTAAACATAATTAACACTTTTGATACAAAGCAATTTCTTTAAAAAATGATGATGATATGCCCAGGAACTTGGGTGAAGAGATTATTTAGATTAGGCGAGGAATAGAATTCGGCACGCTGATTTGCAAGGTCAACATAGTCAAGCAGGATGTGCCTGACTGTGAGGTCCTCATCAACGTAACAAGGTTTATCCTCGCCATTTCGAATATATGAACGAGTGAAAAAAGTTTTACTAATGCGGCATTGTCAATAGAGGGTCTCGTCGTGATGAAAATAAACACCCCCCCCCCCCCCCCCCCCCCGACAGTAGTGTAAAACCATTGATGGTTATGAATTTCTGTATCCCATTTATTTTGGCACAACAATTTAATATATATGTTGATATTATGTTTTGAATCGCTGTATGGGATTGACATTGATGTTAGTTTCAGTGTGACTGCAGCTTACATCTATCTGAGGTGTTCAAAGTGTGCATATGGGAATACATGTACATATATTCATGTATGTATATCACAGTCATTTGATCATTATATTGTTCAACGATGCATGAACATCACATTAAGTGGAACTAACAGCGAAGGAGTGGGTAACAATTCTCCATCACAATGTCTACTCATCATTGTCTTTGAATTAATGTCCAGACAAGTATTGCATTGAGTTACATACACACATGTACATGTACATATTTGAGCATATCACCTCAACATTCATTGGAGAAGAAATTAATTGATTGCTTGAAATAATAAATAGTAAATGTAGATTATTGATATTGTTGTATAATAATGATGGTTAAGATTATGTTCAGTTGAATTTTCAGCTTCTACAAGTAATATTTGTTTAGCTTAGGAATCTACAAAACTACAGAATCACATGAAGGAAAATATCTGGAGATTGCATCAATATTAAAATTTGCATAGGTCATAATGTTTACAACAATTTAAAAACAACTACAAAATAAATCCTTTAACAGTTAATAACTTGTGCATTTGCAAATATATGTATAAAATAAATCGTTATCTTAATTGTAAATACTGTGCCTAAAGCATGTATTTGTTATTTTTAGATACATTTGACAGAAGCAGAAAACTCTTAAATCCACATTATAAATGACAATACTACAGACAAAATAACAGTTTACTTTGCTGATAGACAGACACAAAGATATTTAAAACACAAATAAATACACAAATAGATTTCAACTAGGAATGGACAACTGTCAACTTTGATTAACTATACTGTACAAGATGTTTTATATCACAGAAAGTAGATTGCTGATTTTTCATTGTAATGAGTAGAATGGTACTGTCTGTTGGATACACTAAAATCACAGCCTCCCATTATTATTATTATTATTATTATTATTATTATGATGTATCCTGTTCATTTTGTATTATTTGTTATCTATTCTAAATATTGATCTAACAAATATAGAGATCACTGAACAACCAATCAGTATAGAAGTATGCTTGGAACAACAAACACCAGAGCCAATAGACATTGCATGTACCATAACATTAATCTAGAACTCTAGTTTCGATTGGCCGATCTTTCTTTGTGATATTTTATGAGAGTGTCATGTATGGACAAAGAATGTTTATTAGTTCCGCACAAATGTAAACACATGCATGTTAAGGACCAAGTGCTTGTCCTTTGATAATGTACATGAATTTTTGTGCAAAAAGTTTCAAGCATGTGGTTGCATATATTTAGACAAATTCGTTGCGTATGTGTGAAATGAAACAAAATAAACAGCAACACAAAAAAACTAAAACAATCTATACGACTAACAGCTACAAAGTTTGTCGGGCAATGCCATATATAATTTAATTATTAATTATTTCAATACTAGCTAACATTAACAGTTAATCTAAATGCAATCGGTCTGGATTATTTCCATAGAAAATAGGAAATTCTAATAGGAATTTTGTAAAATGTTACATATCCCGTGATATTTAAATTCCTATATCTCAATACACTATATCTCAATAGTGAGTGATCTGTTACTTAATGTCGCAGCAGGAATCTTTTCCCCATATGCGAGGAGCGTCGATGAATGCCGTGGAAATACAGGACACTGCAGTATTGCATCACCCATCGTGCATGTGTAGCCGGGTGTGATATAAGATGCTCCTACTGGTCTTGGCCAGCGGGGTTACCCCTTTGGCTCATTCGGAAGAGTGTTGGACTCACAATTCAGCAACTCGGGTTCAAATCCCAGGATCGGCATGATCCTCTGTTTCACATGTGTATGTTATATATAAGAAATAGTGGCAAGCCTTGCAGTGATGCAATAGAATAACCAATTGTGATTGAATTAAAAGAGGCTTCGTTGTGATAAATGGATAGTAGTAATTTTAATTCAAATTCATTGGTGTTCTTCCGAATTTTAAATAAAGAAAATAATATGGAATATTTAATTAATTATCTGGTATTTTTACTTATTTGTTTTGCATTGGGGTTATTGAGCTGTTCTTTCACATATATCATGGCTTGTTTATCTGATGAATCAATGATGTAGGAATATTTACCCATAGACAAAAGTGTGCAGATCCAACACCAAAACTAAACAAGAATTGGAGTGAAAGGAAAAACTAGTGATCATTAGAAGTAAAAAGGACAACATGGTCAACACAGAACAAATCATGTCACAAGTTTCAATAGGAATACATCCGTCGTGTGCAGTGTAAACATTGTAAATAGTATGGAACACAGTAAACAGCATATTTTGATTCGTCAATGATAAAAGATTTATAATACGGCATTATCTCATGTTCCTCCACCAGGTAAAAAGGGTCGGCCCTTGTACACCGATCAAACATTCCTATTTGTATTCCTCTCAAATTTTCATTATAAATTGTTTCTCATTCCTGGATTTCAATTTGTTCCATTGTTTCTTAGATCGGATAACAATTCTAAAATGCTATACAGTAGATATATACAGTAGTATATATATTAATATGTAAAATGCATAGATTAGTTGATTGTAAGGCTGTGGCCTGGAATGTCTGTAAATCCATGTCCCAGGGTAGTCAAGAGTTTGAAAGCTGCCTCGTTGATGAGAACACCATAATTAGAAAGCTAGGTGAGACATGGGTGATGGTACCATGATGCATGTGACATCTCCATGGAGACCTGTATGTTACCATAGAGATGTGTGATGTCACCATGGATACTTGTGTTATGTCACCATGGATGCCTGTGTGATGTCACCATGCATGGATAATTGTGTGATGTCACCATACAGACCTGTGTGATGTCACCATGCATGGATAATTGTGTGATGTCACAATGCATACCTGTCACCAAGGATAATAATAATAATAATAAAATACACTTGTATAGTGGCTATATCCAGTTGAAAACTGCTCAGAAGCAGTTTTGAGTCTCGTAACAGTGTCATGATTAGTTGGAAGCAGCATTGAACAGGTGAGTCTTAAATAAGGCTTTAAAAGTACACAGTTTATGGGTTGATCATAAATGGATGTCTGTGATGGCACCATAGAAGCCCTTTCAAAATGAAACCCGATTCTAACATCCCATAATGCACCACTGTGAGAAGTTGACCGTCACCCATTGCTAACCTCTAGAATGCCAAATAAGTAGTAGAAATTAGCACTACATAGCAGAAAACAAACCACTTCATGTTGGAAGTATCTCAAGGACTAATAGAAACATTGATTATTGTTAGTGCTCCAAAAGCTTAATTTCTATTGGTGTGTAAGCATTATCAAATTGTATCTAACATCTACAGCTTATGTGTGAGAAACTCTGATTGGATACTTTACTATGTGTGGGCAACTCTAATTGGATACTGTAGCACTATGTGTAATTGGCATGGACAATCTCATCCATCAGTCATGTCCAAAGCTTTCTTCTGTGTGCTGAGAACATCCTCTTCCTAATTCTGGACAACTCCGTTTTCTGTCTCAGTCAGCGTCATGGAAATCTCTTCAGTCATAATGGCAATCTGTTTATCCACGGATGTCATGGCAATCTGTTTATCCACGGATGTCATGGCAATCTCTTTATCCACTGGTGTCACAGCAACCTGTTTCTGGGTCTGTGTGAGCAGCTGAGGCTGGCAGTGTTCTAGCGCCCATTGCATGGCCCAGATACACAATGGCCGCATGTACCCCAGGGAACGGTAACAGTTGTTGGTCATGTACGCCTCGGGGGTCTGGAACTGGAGCCCGTACTGCTCCCAGGTGGTGTGGTACGCCCCCCATGCCGTCTTGAACCCCTCCATGATCAGACCCTGCAAGAATCACAATAAACTGACAGTCACCAGATTTCATTGTAACATGGTGTAGGTAATATGCTTTGGATGCAATTCAATCCTGGATTATATCTACAGGACATTTTTTTCTATTAGTTTAGTCGGTTTTTTTCAATTGGGATTTAGAGATGCTTTCAAGATTCTTTCACTTATATCATGTCTGGTTGCCTAAAACAAAGTTAACATTGTTCACATTATGTTAAGGAGCCATGTTCCTGAAGCAATCATGTACATAGAGACATTGTTCAATGAGATGTATCTTGCAGTGGATAAACAACCCGTACCTCCTGGATCATGTTGGCGGCGAGACCGTACACGATTCCCACCCAGAATTCCTCTGCCTGACAGCTGCTCGTGTCACGTGACCCGTCCGGCCTCGTTCCGTTGATTGCGCCCATATTTCCATTGCCGTACTTCATTACGTTGTTTTCGTAGATCGTCTTCAAAGCACTTTGAACATGGTCGGTTGGGAACACCTGTGTAACAGTGGAGACAACACATTCTGTATGTAAACATTCTGTGACGTGCAGGCATGCCTCATTGTTTACTTTTGTTTAGATAGGATTAACTGTAACATTGTTGCAAGTGGCATTAATTACCTTTTCGTCATGTAGGTCTGATGCCCGCAGAAACCAGTGTCCAGCCAGCTGGTCAGCCATCACACTATCATGGTGACCACTCCTGCTGCTGTCGTAGTCATAGTAACGACCTAGGGTGATAGATGGCAGAATGACTTGAAGTGAACATTCAGAAATGCTTGAAGGTTTTCACATTTTTCGAAACTATATGCATAATGTATACTATGCATACTAGAGTTAATCCTACAGCAAAGTTGTGGTATTAGTACTACCATAACTGGTGGACAGTACAACTGAGCCGTAGGTTCATTATTAGGACTGAGTTAACCCCACAAGTTGAAAGGACAATGGGATTTAGTAGCTATACTTACCATTCCAGAGTTTCTCCTCATAAGACTGACTGCCTTTGTCAAGAACCTTCTGGAACTTGTGCATGTCCTCCGACAGATCCTGGATTCGAGCCATCTCCACCATCATCTTCAGAGCGGCCAGCCACATTCCGCCACAGTACGCACTGCACCAACAGAGGATGATTGAAATAGTCCTTTATGTCAGAGCAGGAATATTAAACTCGTAGTCATAGCATGGCTTGAATGTTTCGAGCACACATGCCCTGCTTGTACTGGGCTGTATTTCTACCAGCTGGTGGTGCCAGCCAACTAAAATCTCCTTCCAATGTTACAACATGGATAGATACACTAAACACTCTCTCCAACACTAAACACTCTCTCCAAGCCATCCATATCCTTGCTTTACCCATTTTTTTTATGCCGAGCGCAAACCATCATTTTTTTGGTATGATGCAGCCAGGGCTCGAATCAATGACAAGGAGGCTGCCAATAGAAGACCTCATATGCTCGGAGATATCTGCTGATGAAACCTATAACCTTTTGAGTCCAATTTCATGCTGATGCTCAAATGTTATATGGGAATTTGTGAATAAAACCTTGAGGAGCACGAGTTTGTACTAAAAAAATAATCATAATCTCGGGGCCAGACTTTCTGTCCACTACAGTAGTATACCTGGCACCGGTCATCTTCCATGCATCAAACGTCTGGTCAGCAAAGCCACTGTTGTCGATGATGCCATCGTTGTCTGTGTCCCACAACATGGCTGTCTCCATCACTCCCTGTCAGGTGAGAACAATACATACAGTGACGCATGTAGTAGCGACACACAAACCAGGCCCTGAGATTACCATTTAAAATTTTATATATGGGAATTGTTAACAAAAAAGCATGAAATCGTAATAATGTTTAGTAGTCAGAACATGTAGTAGTAGTAGTAATAATAATATTAATGACAATAATAATGACAATAATAATAATAATAAAAGTTCACACTTGAAATCATGTTCTTATGGCTGTAAGAAGCACAGTGGATTATCGTCAACCAAAGAAATCCAAAAGTCCCGAGTTTGAAGCCACTCCAGGTATCTGACATTGTTGTCTGTAGAAGTTATCTTTCCGATAAGATCAGCGATAGGATACGCTGTCTGTACTGTCACAGTGCAGTTATCATCCCTCATTTGTTAGTACCAGCTAATGCTCACATTTTTCCTGCAACACGATGTGCTACAGGTGTCCTCCCACTATAAACTGACGCCGTTGTAGCACCAAATAAATCAATGAAAGCCGCCCCAAGCCCCAACACCAAGAGCAAACAAGAAATCCATGGTTCTGGTGTTCTGGGCGAGTGTTGAACTGACCCTGACTTTGGGGTACATGTTCTGGAGGAACTCGTGGTCTTTGGTGGCGCTGTAGTCACGGTAGACCTGCAGCACAAACTTCAGATTCAGATCCTTCCAGTTTGATGTTTGGTGGATCCGGTACGCATTCACACGTTTCCAGGGCTCATCCTCTGAGAGAAGGAAAGAATACGTCCATATCAACATGTACAACATTACTAACATTACTGATTAACACATAAAATAAATAATATATTCTTATTATCACTAATAGTACAAATGAGTGAGTTACTGTTTAATATCGCAGCAGGAATCTGTCACCACTAACAGTACATCGGTTTATTATTAGCTGTATACAAGAGTTTTTGTTGTTCATATCACATCTTGTAATTTTACTGTATAGGATGAAACCTGCAACACTTTTTAATTGTATAATTAAAAAAAAATATATATATACTTAGTAGAAAGAATTGCAGTAAACCTGTGAGCATCTATCTGATGGTGCTGACAAACCAAGGACACCTGTGTTTCATCAGTACAGACAGTGCATCCTATCCTGACTGCATGGGAAGATGTGGTGTCGGGTCCCAGGTGAGGATTTGAACCCAGCACCCTTGGCTCTCAAGACTTACAATCTACCACTGTGCTACAACCCACACCCACAAGAATTAGTCTTAATATCGGTTTGTTATGACAGTAGCTGCCAAAGAGACAGCTATTAGCTAGATACACATCGAGGAAGGGAGACAACTGGTGTATTGGCTGTACTGACCTGGATCACCTACGTCGTGTGGCACGGTGTTGACAGTCTTCAGATTGCCTTTCTCTCCCGACATGTAGTACTTGACGCGAGTGATGTCCTCCGTGATCACAGATTGAGCTGACGATGATCAGAAACAGTCACGGTATATTAAATGAGTGATTTGTTGTTTTATGTCGCAGTCTAGGGGTACGCTACTCCCCCTATGTCATATTGCAGATAGTTGAAGGCTATGGATATGCTACTTACCTATGTCATATTGCAGAGATAGTTGGATTTTTGGCCACAGCATTATGAAGGCAAATGATGAATAATGATGTACATCGTACGTGTTGAACATTCGGTATTCATGTCCTGAAACATATATAGAAAATGTGCGTCTTCTTACAATTATTTACATATACACTTGACACTCAATACGAAAGTGTTCAGTATATTTATTCCTACGACTTAAAAAGTGATGCAGCTATTAATTAAGGTATGTCTTTAAGAAGAAACAATAAATCGCTATTAATAATATCCAGTTATATATAAATTATAATAGCAAATCTAAAATTGGAGTGAATGAGTCAGTTATTGTTATATACCGCATGGGTTAATATATAAGTATACTACAATTGGAGAACCTTGTAAAGCATAAATGTTTCTTTAGTGTATAAGCGTACCCTCGAGGTAGACAAATTTGCTGTATTCCTTGACCAGAGCATTGTCGTTACTGAAGAAATTGTCTCCACCTCCATCAGGGTACGGGTCAACCCACACACTACCTCCGTCGCTCACAAAGTACAGCTCGTTGAACAGCGCCGACTTGTACCAGGCAGGCAGGTTGCTGAAAGACGGGGACAAGTGTTGTATATTGATGCTACGAACTGTTGGTGTGTGAGCTATAGGTTTAGAGAACAGAGTACATACACTACACATTGACTGTACCATTGATTGGCTGTTTGATTTGTCGCTGCGGGAATATTTCAGTCATGTGTACGATTCGTAACAAACACCAGGAAGGATCTATCATTCATTGCCGGAGTCTAGAGATACCCCTTGTGTGAGATACCGCTAGAGTGACAGATCACCACATTGTATTAACTCCAAGAGAAATAGAAAATAATTTTAAAATGTTTTAACTAATGAGTACATGCAGCTGGAAACAGAAAAGAGAATACTTTCTGTTAATCAACTTTACGGAATGTTCAGAGACTTACTTGTTTCTCAGAATTGGGTTCTGCCATTCTTCAATCTTGTTCTCCCACATGGAATATTGTGCCAGAGCGTGACTGCATAGTTTGGGGGCAGCACTTCCATCTATGCCAAACCATCGCGTATACCGCCTGCAAGTACAATCAATAGAATGTTTCATATCTAGGTGTAAGCATCTCATGATAATGTCAGGTATAGACTCGTACAACCAGGAAAATTTCCACTGAAGAATATATTATGCGAATGCACAACAAATTAACTTTGTTAATTTCTTGTTGAAGAATCTAAAATATTGAATTTGAGGCAAGCAGTTACACATGACCTTATAGTGTTATACAGCATAAGGCTAAAAAGTAGCTGAAAATTCATAAATACCATGATATACCAAATTGTTCAGTAGGATGTCAGTAATTAGGAAATGCACGATGCCAGACGTGAAAACAATTACATTCAGAGTTATCCCTCTTGGAAGAGGAGCACTTTTGGATAGCAGGAGAAGAATCAGTGACGATGATCTACAACACTGATACTGTACCTGGCATAGGTTTGCCCACGAGAGCGGAAGTGGATGAGCGGCATGTCCCAGGCAAGACAGAACTCGGCACGCCCAGACTTGCCAGCGCCCACGTGACATTGAACGCACACAGCGGTGCCGATCTCCTGTCCTTTCACCGTTCTAGCACTGCTTTCTACAAGACATGGACACGAGAACTCGTTAATTTCAAATTAAAAAAAATATATAAAAATTATCAAATAGATAGTATAACACTGGGAAGGCAGCCAGAACACAGTTTGTTGTATCTGTATATATGCCCATATTGCAGGAATCGCCATAGTGTTCTAGATTACATAATTTGTTTTTAGTTTGTATTTTTTTTTTTTACCCTGGGTATCTTAGTTCAGTGAGCAATAAATTGTTGCAGGTTTGTGAAGCATTATTGCATATAATATTTGCCCATTTTGAGTACCATTTCTTTCTGACGTGAAATCAATCGGAATTTTGCTAGTATGAACCTAAGCCTTATTGGCTACACGCTGGGCTAACCAAATATCAAAGACTGATGTCTAGCTTACTGGACTACGGTTTTGAAATCTTGCTTTAGGATCGGGATAAAACCAAAGACTGGTCTTCACCATGGTCAAGCTGCAGTGAATTTACCCGAGGAAGAGTTAAGTAGTCCATCTTCGCTGAGATCTGACCACACGTCTTGACCGGTGCCCTTGGGGTCAAAGCAGACCATACAGCTCACAGCTACGTCATCCTAAAAGTCGGACAGTCTCATGAGATCATTGTCATGCAGGGTTGTGGTGATTGTGGTGATTGTGGTGGTTGTGGTGGTTGTGGTGGTAGTAGTAGGGTGTGGTGATAAAAGGTGAGGTGCTGAGGAAACTCATGTCATTCACTTAACATAAACATTACCTTGACAATAGGTAAACATGAACCGCGACATGTTAATATACAGCACATAGTAACCTATCAGTTACTATTGTTAATACATGTAGTATCAGAATGCTTGAGAACATTGTGGTGGCATCTTTACTAAAAACCCACTTACTGTAGCTATACTGCTACATGCACTAATATTAAATTAGATCACATCACAGAAACATGCATGGCAACTGACATTTGTGATTTCTGGAAAACAAGCTCGGACTAAGCCATGTCCAGGGAAAATAAATCGATCTCTGGAAAATATTTCCTTGCAACTGACCGTCTGAGTGGCAGACACAGCATATGTACAGTTCATGTCCCTCATGGTCTGGTGGATCATCACTCCACGCACATCCGCGCCGTGGCTGTCGCACGTGAAGGGTTCGTTCCAGCAGCCTCCCGATCGGTCCTCCTTCACTCCGCGGCCGTTCTTGAACGTGAACATGATGCTGACGTCCAGGTCGTCCCCACTGTTGTTCTCAATCTCCCACACGAACACGGCAGTCGGGAGACAACTCTCCTGTGAATGAAGTTGTAAAAATCACACAGATGCAGTGGCGCATAGTGCATGTGCATTGTTCTAAAATAGCAGTTATCCCCCTTTGGCTTGCAAAGTGCTGGCCCAGTTTGAGCTGCTTTTCCAATTCAATGACAAGTATCTATGTTAATGTATACCATGTGTAGATGATGACATCTGCTTGAAATCTCTGATTGGACAAATCATAAAGCTACGAGAGTAAAACTTCATGTACAAAGAGTCACAACTCTGATAATGGCCTATTATGGAATGTGAACCTGAATACAAGAATGGTGAGACAATTTTCTTTCCATGATAATTTGTGCTCATGCTACATCTGATTGTTCTTGAAATACATGAAAACACATTGCCCATTTTTATCACAAATGAAAACACATTGATCAATTTCATCATATGAAAACACATTGCCCATTTTTATCATATTTATATTTTCGGTCTTCACTACAAGAAATACGACAAGATATTACACATTTGTATCGACTATCGTCGTATCCACCTTGTATTCATGAGGATACACCGGTGACACCTGGCGACAGATCAGACGGACTTTGTGTTCGGGGATATCGTAGACAGTCCACGCCCGCGGGTACAAAGCATGGTAGGTGGCGTTAGCAGCAGGAAAGTTCCACGACCATGACTTAAGATGTTTCCCTGTCTTCTTCTGGGAGGACAGCACTTGCTGGTAAACTGTTCTCCCATTTTTACGAATACAAACAGTAAACTGAAATATCGAGAAATGTATAATTAATGTTTAGACATTATACTACATGTATCAAGCTATCTGATCTTAATAATAATTATTGTAACTTTTACTGTGATTAAAATTAACATATTTTTCACAAGGCACAAACAGATGCCATTTCAATCACACACAGTACATCTAAATCATGACTATTTCAATCACACACAGTACATCTAAATCATGAATATTTCAATCACACACAGTACATCTAAATCATGAATATTTCAGGAAATGCATGATCACAATACAAAATTTAATACATATAAATAAATTAAATAATATAGTTTTAAGTTAAAAAATAAGCAATATTAAAATAAATAAATAAATATATTAATTTTTTTATGAAACAACATATAATAATAATAATAATAATAATAATAACAATAACAATAACAATAACAATAACAATAGATTAGATAAATAAATAAACAGACAAACAAATAAATTAAATTAAATATAAATAAAACTAAAATACAATAACTAATACGACAGAATCATGGCGACATACCTGATCTGCTGGCACTATGTGGTAGTCATACAGGCCAGGGATCATGCTAAACCGACAGAACTCTCCACGGTACCCACGACCAATAGAGCCTCCACCAATACCTCCGATAGGACAGCCTGGAGTTAGCAAAATTCAACAGAAAGGTTTTACATTACATACATCTAGGAAGAGTGAAGTACTTATGGAAGGTATCGAACTGTGTATTAATAATAGGGATGAGCTCTTGGACCTAAATATTACCTGGTACAACCTAAGCCATGCTAGAACTACTAAAAGAAATAATTTAAAATAAAAAAAATCAATATTCTATTTAACCCTCTCCCTGCCCTAAAGAGCAGTGCTTGTGTCTAATCCAGCAGTGAGAGGGTTAAACAAGCAGTTCCATACAATAAAGAAGTATACATGTACATAATTACCTGGGTTAAACTATAATGTACCTGGGTAAAACTATAATTTTTGTATACGGATAGTAGTCATATGTTTTGTACTTGTTTAATTAAAGTTGTTTTGGAAAATTTCATAAGAAATGCTAATCAGTCTTTTTTTTATCTTTTTTTTTTAATTACTGGTAATAGATTACTCTTCATTTACATGCTATGTTTATGTAATTGTGGATGACTTTTACTATGGTTACCCACCATATATAGGTTTGTGTCCAATCGGGTTTAAATGATCAATGAATATTCTTCGTCCTTGCCTCTTCTTTGTTATCCAGTATGTCATATACCTGGTGAGGAGAAATATGCGTAAGAAAATAAAACCAATAGAGGAAAAAGTTAAAAGAATATAAATGGGAATAAAGAAAACTTTAGAAAAGGTTATATTGCTATTTGCATTAATGAGTGGAATAATGTTGTGGATTTTAAATATATAGAGAAATTATTTGACAAATAATGATTATTAAATAAATAAAAATTGAAAAGCAAGAAACAGGACAATTACAAAGAGTTCCCCAGATGTATATGTAAATTTCTGTGAGTATAACATTAATATAAATAAACATTATGACTGACATATATACCATGTATAAATTATCATAACATTTATGGTATGCGATTCATAGGTAATATATTGATGAAACACAAACAGGAAGTTACGCATACAGAGATATTAGTTATCAGCCAGTAATAAAAGAAATCACTGACACAACATAGGAATTTAGCATGCTTAGCAATTTTTCAGTACTTTAGCTATCTCTGATGTTTTTACATAAATAAACAGCTTAGTTTCTGATTATTTAAAATAATGATTATTGGAATGATTATTGTTTTGAAGATAATCATAATATCACAAAAGTATGGTCGTGAGATATAAATATTGTGATAATCATGATTGGAATATTGTAATTATTTAACCTGTAGTAACATTCATGATTTACAGTAATTGACTCGAAATAACGGAAATTACAAGTACCGTAATGAGTAACCCATCACAAGTATACAACCAAGTGCATCTTTTACCTTCCTTATCATTAAAAAGTTAAAACTTCTGTGTTGATTAATTAATGCCAAGCTCCCTGGGGCAGGTACATGTACTAACTGTACATCTTCATAATTCCTCTATCATCCCATCCGCTAACATCATCAATGGAGTGACTGTACACAGAACAGATCACTAAGTCTGCCAGCCATTATTAGTTACAAGCTGTGGCTTTGAAATTAGTCTGGCTTAATTAACAATTAAAGAAGTAGTGTTCTCTGGCTACATTAAAACTTATGATCATACCCCTGTGGTCACCACTGAAATAGATCAATACCTTCTGTCCCAAGATAATGGTACGACATTAAATATTAAACATATTGTTCAGCGGCCTTGGAACAATATACATGTAGTTTTCAGCTTTCATTGTACTCATTCTTAACATCAGTTGCATAATTCCCAAGTATTAATTATTATTTTTTGTGTGCCATATTTTATCATGTTATTCAACATTGTTGTGGAAGTCCAGTCTAAAATTAACAAATAATTTTGATTACATACAGCTATATGGTATAAATGTGGATAATATACTGTTTTACAGTCACATGATTTGTTTTTCTAATATGAAAATAGTGAAATGAGAGTACAGTTGAAATATTTCTGAATATTTATTATTTAAATGAAAGGTAACATTCTCATTTCCAAATAAATTACCACTTTGGAGGGGTCTATCAAGGATGTGGAATGGTGAAAAGATATTTGGTGGTACAAAAGTGTTGAAAAGTATGCTAAGTGAATGTACTACACATATTTAGCTCCAATTTGGTCTCAAACCACCATCTATATCTGTGCTTGAATGCCTTTAAAGATTAGGTAATATTTTTGAATATTGAAATCTAGATTTAATTTAACTTGAACAAAATACCTTAGTACATTAAATATTTATTTATATTATATATTGACAGTAATCAGTACAGAGAAGAAAAAAAACATAAAGAAAATCTATTTTAAAATTTGAATTTGCAGAGATTCTTTTCCACATATGCATGTTTTATTTTCTATTTTGATTGGGGTTTTAAGTCGCTTTCAAGATTCTTTCACTTATATCACGACTTGTCAGTTTAGGGCAGGAGGAA
>JAUTBT010018146.1:0-21807 GCA_032361225.1 Lepetodrilus schrolli
CTCTCTCTCTCTCTCTCTCTCTCTCTCTCTCTCTCTCTCTCTCTCTCTCTCTCTCTCTCTCATATCAGCACTAATTTCATACTCTTCTGTATTCATACAAATAATCTGTCTGCTAGTAATCATAGAGGAAAGGTATTAAGTTCGTTCAGACTGGAGTCAAATTAGTCTTATTGATGAGCTTTCTACATTCTGTGTCTATCTGTACACATGGCCTGATAGCTAGTCAGGTGTACACACACTGGCTACAAGCACAGTGTTGACATTGGCAGCGTTTCAGATCACCTGTTCTAGTGACTGTTCCATGTCTTGTCAGAACATGGATAGAGTAACTTGTCACAGCAAAAGAAACAAATTTATCCATATTCGTTTTCCTTGTCTATACTTATTTTGGCTCTGTTTAGATTGAATACAGACAAAAATAGGGGTGAACCATAGGAGATAAATTGTATAGTTTTGTACTGCAATAATACAATTGTTATTAAGTACAATGTTTGTCCCACATCTTCATAAACTGAAATAATGGGAGGAAAAAGTAGAGAAAGGTGATGTAGTCAGCAATGAGATTAATATCCTACACAACTAATTACACCTGTCCCTCCCTGTTTACATCAAGAATTTTAAAAACACACGTTTCATGGCCAGCCAGGTATTTAGGTTCATCTGGGTTGTTTATTTCAGTGCATTTTTTAGGGATGTTTGCTTGTCTGATATATTATACACCATTTTCATTCAACATGTATTTATTATTTTATCCAGTGTCAGTGGGAATAATATAATAATAATTATAATATTTCTATTTTTTTTAATGGGAAGAATTGATTTAGCACATCCATAAACCAAGGAATAAAAAGATTTAAAATACAGTTTGATTATTGTTATTAAGTATTTAGGAGGTAATTGTTATCAATAAGTTGCTACCAAAATGTTTTAAGGTCAAGCCCTATATTTGTACATTTATTGCCTCTTTAAAAATAATTTAAAAAATCACTAGTTAATAATCCAACGAGAGATGCGATGATGTAATGATAGATGTTGTTTATGATGTTTAATTTATGATGTATTGTTATCACCACCATTATGTGTGCATGGATCTATGGATAGTCTAATGGATCTATTCTGGGCACATGAAATGAATTAAGTTCACCCTCCAGCAGTTATGATAATGAAGGTCATTATAGATAACGCTTGTATGGGATATCATAGAGGACATAAAACAACCATAGGATCATATTGCTTCTGGAATCTGGCATAAATGTATTAAGTTGTTAATAATTGTCTGATGTACTGTTTTTCAGGGTCATTTCTGTTGATTACAATAGCATCAGTCAGGAAACATTAGCTTGTATCACTGAATGAAATTAACGATATCGTCAATATCACTCCATGTCAGTATCACTCCATGTCAATATCACTGTCATGTTGTCAATGTACACATAGCAACACTTGTTATAACCTGCATGAATTATAGATGTTACTGCCTGGACAGAAATGACCTCGGCAGCAGGCGTAATTAATGATTCAAAATTTACAACAAACCGAAAGTAGGTTAATGAGGTCACCTGTGGATAATTATTCGCCTAGCGTTTGTTATGCGTAATAAACATTTTATTTATATATTTTATAACCATCCACTTTTAATTATGCCTTTTGTCATGGTGATTTCAGAAATGTATGGCACTATAGACTTGGATTGCTTTGTATCTGAGGCAAACAATGTATTTTCAAAGTGATAATTATCTGTGTGACATTATGGTAATTGTTGTATATTCTTGTCATGAGATGTGGGCAGGTGGAATGTGATTAGTATTGAATATATTGAGGGAAAGTGTCAATCATTTACAGCACATTTTGGTTTTGTTAAAATTAAATTTTTCTATATAGCTGCAATATAACATAATAATATTCAATATTTTATAGGAATTTACATTGAACTTCATGGCCAAAACTATTATGAAAACTCACAAATTAGTGTCATAATATAGGTAATTTTGGCCCCAACCATAACACAGAGTGATTGATGAGTTTACTTATAATCCATTGAATTAAAGTTAAATCAAATCATAATGTTAGTGTGATCATCAACTGAATTTTCTGCATATGATTCCCTTAATATATTTGTATTATTAATGTTAGTTGTTGACATCAGCTTTTTCTCTCTTTCAAACAGTATTAATTCACAAAGTTGTCCGGCTTCAAACCCCTATCTTGCTATTAAATTAAATCAACCACAAAAATATATTGCAATAAAATAAGACATCCAGTGTTATTTGGCATTCATTGATGATCTCGGGGACATATATTATTCTGGCTGGACTAGCTGTTAATCCCAGGCCAGTTGTGAGAACATCATTAGTGGATGATTATTGAAGTCAGCCAGGCCACAGCTGGGCCCAGATGACTAGCTGAGTTTCACAATGATTAAACTCTGAAGTCCTCACTATTGACTGATAACATATCGACAGTTGATTGACAGCTGATTGACCATGGCACAGTACATGTGCTAGTCAATGTCAGGTATACACATCCTAAACTCTTGACCATGTACATGTAGTATTGTACGTGGTGAATTGATGATGATAAATTTATAATCATGACAGTGGTGTCTGTTGAAATCTTTCATTGAAAATATAATTTTTACTATTTAATCATTGATAACAATAACATATTGAACATATAATTATCCAATAGATGATAAAATGAAGTTAAATAAAATCAAAATTACATATTGAACAAATTAAAACAAATTCACTGACACATAGGTCTATAGATTTGATAAAAAAAAATGTTGATGGTTATACAATCCTGTTTCGATAAGAGGCTCAATCTTCCATTTCTAGTTCCTGTTTCAGGCTGATTAGAAACTTGTTGTTTTGTGCTTTTATTTTTACTGTTGATGAAATATTACTTTGAAATTATGTACATGCATATCCAAACACCTGTCTCATGGATAACTTTCAATTTCAGATGGGTTTGTGGCCATAGGAAGCAGCGATCCATTGGCACAAGGACCGCCAGTCTTCAAACAGGAACCAGAATCCAACTATTACGTGATGAAGAACAAGCCTGTGATCATGATGTGCAAAGCTACACCTGCGATACAGATAACATTCAAGTGTGCAGGTGAGCCTGTGCCCCCCAGAGTCCAGACCAACCTGAAGCTGGTGGACCAGGTGACCGGGATAAAGACCCTTCAGTCCAGCATCAAGGTGACGTGGGAGGAGGTGGACGAATATTACGGCGATGACGGGTACCAGTGTGTGTGCTACGCGTGGAATACCGTACCTGGCTCCAACGCACCCAAGTTCGTGGAGAGCGTTCGAGGCCTGGTTGAAGTCGCATGTAAGTCTATTTTCTATTGTATATTAACACACGTCTTCATATAATATCTCTAATATTACTGCCCCTAACAGTTCAGCCATATGGCCTTGTTCATGGGGTTTTATGCAACCTGGCTGTCACATTATCTCCATCATGCTTAGTTCGTCCTGTGTCTCGGAACTGGTCCTTCTTTTCTTTTGTTTGTTGGTCTTAGAACCATTCTCAACATGTTCAAGATTAGTTGGTCATATTTTTACCTGTCTTGAGGAAACCTGCATCACCTGTAATGCTGAGTGTTGCAGTAAACCTGCAGGCAATGGCTGGTACTGAGGAACCAAGAACAATTATCATGACTGCATTGTAAGGTTTGTGGACATTGATGCTGGGCTGCCAAGGTAGGGTCAAACTCAAGTCCAACAGTCAACCTCTGTGCCATCTGTTTGTTACAACTGACCTCCTTGACTTGTATTGGATGCACTGTGTGTACTTTGGCAATGCAGTTATCATCCTTGGTTTGTCAGTACCAGCTGTTGTTTGCAGGTTAACTGCAACATTCTGCACTACATATGTCAACAAAATAAAACAACTACATTTCCCCACCCTTATCCTCTGCACAATAAGTTAAAATAAGCTAAAACCAATTCCTTATGTAAAACTCAGTTTTTTCGCTGTTGTCCCATATGGACATTCCAATGACATTTTGCAATTTCATCAATTCTGTTATTGATGAGCATACACAGGAAGCCTATTTTAAAGAAACAGACAAGGAAAATGAGCAATATATTTTGAGGAATGGAATGGAAAAAGATAACTGTACTTGTACTGCGGAGTGGAATTATTGCGCGAGATGAAATATATGACGTACATTCTGGGCGGGTGATGACAGATGTGTAAAAGAATGTGGTTTGAGATTGCTGAGGTACTTTTACTAATGAGTTGCTAATTCAGCTTATTTCTCAGATTACTGTACGTGTCATTTTTGTGTGTGTTTTTTACCATTATCTACATGCTAAGTTGCATTTTAAAAAGCACAACAATTGGGTGTGCATATCACCTGTCTGAATCACACGTAAATAGTGTTCATAAGCTATACATATTTCACTCACCTCAATTTAACATGAGCATATGTCAGCCAAGATTTTTGAGATAATATAATGCTCACACAATTTCCTGATTTATAGTATATATTTCTTGTTCATGTTGCCACAAAAATATAAATATTTTTTTATTAGCTCCCTTTTACCAAAATAATACAATATTACAGTCAATATCTATGATATGATAAATTTGCTAAAATATTAATACACACATGCTTGTGTTTGTTTTTTAAGTACGGCAACTTAATTATGTAATTAGGATAAGTTCTTTTTAATTACTATAATTAGGACATTAGCGTTCTTATGGAAATGTACTGGGCACTAATTCATTCTTCATCTTTGGTCATACTTGCACACATTCTACTTGATGGTAACTCAACCAGTACAGTTTGAGAGCCTGGACTAAGATTGTCAGATAGTCGTGGTACACTGGAACTCAGGAATCCATTCCTTATCTAGCTGTATAATTTGTGGCAAACATTCAACTGAAGGCACTAAGTGTAGCAGTTTGTGGGAAACATTCAACTGAAGGCACTAAGTGTAGCAGTTTGTGGGAAACATTCAACTGAAGGCACTAAGTGTAGCAGTTTGACAGTCCTGATTTTTTTTTCTTGGAGGGAAGTGCATTTAGATAGCAAGTTATGATATGTCATTCAATCCCGTCTAAGTTGTGACGGCTAAAGATGAAGAACATGATACAACTGATATGGATTGCTGTTTTGAACTTGAAATCGTGAGAAATTTATTAATATCATTAGATACTGTTTTTGGTTATTGTTTTTTTGGGGAAAAGCTATCGTGCGTGTTTTAAAAAAATGGATTATGAGTATGGGAAAGCTGCAATGGGAACATATCCATTTGAGGTTAAAAGGATGATTCATGAAAGGAAATCTATCCTTGGAAGAATCATGCACAGGTGATCATGGTGATAAGAAAGACTGTTCGTCAGTTTAAATATTCCCTTTATCCCGGCTACAAGGCATTTCTACAACTTTGACCTGTCAACACCAAGCTAGAAGCATCAGTAGTACCAACAGTCACCATATCACCAAACATATTTTCAGACATACATGTACCTATGTTTCACATCTGGTCTTTTGTCTGTTGTAATTTTAGCAAAGGGTTATAGAATTTAAAGTACATGTTATGAAATTGTATATCATTGTATAGCTATCATTGAATATGCTACTGTAGTTATTTGTTCAAGCCATCAACCTGCTTCTTACATGAAGAAACCCACCAGAACTACATATACAGCGTGGCCTGATCCATTTTTCCTAATGTTAAATGTATCCTATGGGCTAGTAGAAATTTCATTTCTGTTATTTCCTGTAAATCAGGTAATTAATGCGAGCAGGATATTAATGCGAAAAATTCGATTGACGTATGGCCGCATTTAATTCCTACGCATTATGGAAAATAATGAAAGGTACGTCCAGGAAAAAACATGAATAGAGGCCTGGCCGATTGCATTTAATTGTTGTTGCATTTATGTCCAAAAGCTTGAGGTCGCATTAAATTAGTGACGCATTAATTTCCTGATTTACAGTATATCATAGATTTATGTTGTATTTTATTAACATTAGATCAATTTTATGACCATTGTATTCACGTATAACCAAAAGGTCAACTATATAGACTATCGCTCCAATGAGAATGTTCACTGTTCAAATTAGATTACGACAATATCTCCAAAGTTGCCTGAATTTCTCCCACGTCTGCTCTGGGAGTTTGCACTGATGTGACAGTTTGGACCCTGTCTTATCTCCAAGTCTACTAACTGGGGCCCCTGAACAGGGGGCAGTCATTAGTGCTACTGTGGGTCACTTTTAATCAGGACTCAGATTACTTTCAGTGACAAGGATTTAATGACTTCCCCCCCTGCCCAGGAGCAAGTGGTGTCAAAGGGGAAACAACTGGAGGGGGGGGGGGAGTAGATATGAGGGTGTCTTGTGAGTAGACTGACAGGGACTTACTTACTTTTACTGTAGACTAAGATAAGTGTGGATATAGTTTCAGGCACAAGTCCCAGTGCAGATCTTGAGTCGGTGATTATGGCCTCAAACTGTCACTCTTCTACATCTTTTAGTAACAGCTGCTTTCATAAGTGACATGGAGGAACATCCGTTTTCTTCATGAAACTATTCCGTACTATTTTTCTATGTTTATACGTTTCACATCTTTGTACAAGATAAAAACAAAAATATATTAATGCGTGAAAATGTGTACGTGTGTAAATATTCACATCAGGTATGAGTCTTCTGCTTCCATTATAAGTCATGAGGGGTATATGGAATGATATACCCCACTTGAGAGCCCTTGTAACACAATTCATTAGTGAATTATTTGTAAACCTTGAGGTATGAGGATATTTGTAATAGTAATATAAACAGAAGAAACTTCCATGTAAGGTAGGATAAAACATTATTGAACATGGTTACCAATCACCTATTTTCTGACATGAATGAAAAGCACGACAAAGTTTTAAAGGGACATGCCCTACATTGTAACATGTTCCTGTGTACACCATTACAAGGCCAGATTTGTGTGCATGTTCCTACGTACACCATTACAAGGCCAGATTTGTGTGCATGTTCCTACGTACACCATTACAAGGCCAGATTTGTGTGCATCTTCCTACGTACACCATTACAAGGCCAGACTTGTGTGCTCAGTTTCAATTACTATCTCACTGGCATAAAACACAACAAATTTCCCTTGTACACAAACACTAACATTTCAAGAATTCAAAGAATTTAAAAACAACCCGTCTTTAAAAAAAAATCCTTAAAAAGAATTCGCTGTCCTAGTCATACCATTGGGTCCAATAGTGCTCATGTAACAGAGAGGTAATTTATGTGATGTTAAAATGTTAAAATAGCCTGACAGTCAAGTGTTGTTTACGATTCATGGTTACTCAGGAAAGCAGTGCGGCTTATGAGGGAAAATGAAAGGATTGGTTCCAACATTGCTTTCTATGTTGCCTCATAGCAGGATCACTCGGTCAGATTACAATGTTGATAACTCATTGGATTCTAGTGCTAAATGGAATTGAAATTTGGTTAGGAAGCAGACAAGTGTCTTTTAATGAATGGAAATTTGATTTTTATTGTATTGTGGGAACAAGAAATTTGATTTGGCGAAACCTGGCAGAGGTATCTTTCTTTGTGATAAATGGACTCTTGAGATAAATGCATTCTGCAGATTCACACACACACACACAAGAAACAACTAGCATGTTGTGGTCTTAAGATATTAAATACATGCATTCTGTAAAAGTGTAAAAAAAATTGTGACTAGTGAATATAGGTAATTTTGTAATTGAAAAATAATTTGTCATATTCTTGTAAATAATAATAATAATAATGTGAATATTTATATTGCCCCAAATCCACACTCGAAATACATTTATGAATATTTCTAAAATAGTCTCTTATTTTGTTTTTCTTTACAATTGAGTACACTGGTACACTGTAGATCATGATGAAAACTATATACTAGTATACAAACATAACAAAATAATATGTGTAATTCTCTATATATATATATATACATACATACATACATACATACATACATACATACATACATACATATATGTATATATATTTTTTCTTAAACAATTGTTCCAGGTAGGTTTTTGTTGATGTATCATAATATACTTGCTTACATACCAACAAATATACTCACTTTTTTAAAGTGGTGTTTTTTAATGAGTTTTAAAAAAAAAGCATTTCTGAAAGTCGTCATTCTGTCACTAATGTGACAAGAACGAAATTGCTCTAAGTTTCACTGAAGCTTGAAGAGCATACAAGTTTGGTTCACCGATTAATACCCGTGGTTCATGACATCAACTGACATAGAAGAACGACTGAGACTGTTTGAGATAGGGCACACTTGCAGTTGTCAGTCTGCACGTAAACATACATTACTGTAAAGTTGGCATTTGTGCATCCCAGTCCGCCAGATGCTGTAGATCTGCAGCAAGAAACATGGCTAGTTTTCTGTTCATGTACATTACCACGTTGACATCTTCATCACTAGTACCATCAGTTAAAAGTATCCATTACATAACTAAAGTTTATGTGGAATATAATTAGGTATTACATTATATAGTATGTTGAGGTTTTTATCACTGGTAGTCAACCAATGATATCCATTGCATTCCCAAAAAATATGTGGAATATAATTAGATATTACATTATATATAATGTTGATGTTTTTATCACTGGTAGTCAACCAATGATATCCATTACATTCCAAAAAAATATGTGGAATATAATTCGATAGTACATGTATTTGTTAATTTGACATTTTCATCATTGGTAATGTCAACCCATAATATTCATTGCATAACCAAAGAAAGTGGAATATTTAATGATCATGTTTTGACATTTTTACCATTGATATGGTCATTTGATGTCCATTGCATAACCAAGATGTTCATGTACATACATGTAAGTTATTATCAAAAGTTTAGCCTTCTAAGTTAACTATTGCTTACAAAGTCAGTGTACATATTATACTCTATGCTCAGACAAAGTGAACATGATATTCTTATCTTATATGACAAAGATCCATTATCCGTTTCTAAAATCAGGTTAATTGATGCAATGTCTTCCACAGTTTAGAGAACATTGCAAAAATATATACCCATGCATTATATGTGACAAATATAGCTGTTATTGTTTACATTATTTATGTAATAATTCTGCATTTTTACTACTGAAAAAGCAGTCTTCTGTTTATCCGTTCCTAAGTTGTCATCCCGAGAGACTGTCAAAATAAGCTAGCACAACAGAAGCTTTGGTTGGTTGTTGTTGTTCATATTTGTGGTAAATGCAGAGATACGTTCTCTATGAGACATGGGGAATCGGGGTATCTACAACAAACAAACTGCTGGGTAACAGTATCTGGACAACGGTGTGTCAGGCAGTAGATCCGCTGTATCTCCTGGCTCTCATCATACACAGTCTCTGTTTGCTCAGCCTGGAGATTCTGCTATTTCTGCCAGGAAGACAGTTGCCGTGTCCCATGTGATAAACATCTGGAAGAATAGTATGTGTTCATGACGTCTTAATCTGCCTTTGATGCCCATGTGTGTATAGGTCTATGTGCATCAAACTGTTTTGCAATTTACCAGTTTTTAATAAATTAATACACTGTGACGGTGGTCAAATTAGGGGAATTGCTTAACATATTTGCAAAATCAAATAAAATTTGCTCACAATACTCAAGTGTCATTACTCGATGCTAAACAGTATTAAATTAAACCATAATTAAAATGCAAACTTTAGCTATAGTTGTTACATGGTCAATCCTACAGCATGTTTTTCCTTCCAAAATCTAATGAGTATACTCAGTTTTAGAAGAATAAATTTCAGATAATTATTCGATATATCCCCAATAATGTTGAAAGTTTATGTCTCTATGTCATCATACATTGTTATAAGATATTCAAATTATTTTTTTTTATGATGAATGCTAAATTATTATTATTGAAGAAATCGAAACAGTTCCTCCTTTTATGTTTCAGGATGCTAATGGCCGTGTTCTGGACAAATGGACCATCGCAAGTCGTGAGGAAGAACACATCATCCTACAGCAGTTCCTAAGGTTTGGCGAGACGAAAGCCATCGCTCAGGAAATCATCCTGCAGGACACGAAAGAAAAACAAGACCTCTACATCAAGCAGACATCGCGAGCCGAATCGGAAATCAAGAAGTTCATCGAGCGGAGCAACCTGAGCACAACACAAGGCCTCATCCGACCGTATGAAACTCGGCCTCTGTTCGCAGGACGCCTTCCCCTCCTGCCTCCCGGGAGTCGCCTTCTAACACCACCACTCCTCCAGGCAGCCAGCTACTCCCCGACTCGTGACATCCGACCCCTGGGTCTGCCTACCTCAACCCCAGTCTCCACAACCGTCTCGCCCCTCGGCCGTCTCCAGACTATGCAACCCTTCGAGTTCCGGCGAGACCAGAGCAGCCCCGACCCGAGTCCCATATCTGTGGACAAACCTGGAACCGCTTCTCCACCTTCCAGTGACAGCCCACAGAACCTGTGCTCTACTCCCACCTCTGTCCACTCAGCACCTTCCCCTGTCATGTCTCACAGGAACGCAGACAGCAACGAAACCCCCGGAATCCCAAGTCTTCACATCATCAATGACGACGACCAGTCCCTGGGAGCCATTGACTACTCTACGAAAGATGACCAGTCATCTCCAGATTATGACAGCAAAGCCAAGCATCTTCGCAAGTCCAACAATCCTATTAAACGCCAATGGGCACCTTCTGCTGGATTCGGGCAGACATTCATTGGGCCAAATGGGAAGAAGCGGGTCCTGTGCACAGCGTGCAATAAGACATTCTGCGACAAAGGTGCTTTGAAGATCCACTACAGTGCTGTTCATCTGAAAGAGATGCACAAATGTACTGTTGACGGATGCAACATGATGTTCAGTTCCAGAAGGAGCCGAAATCGCCACAGCGCAAACCCAAACCCCAAACTTCACATGGCAACGAAGCGTAAAGACCTGAGCGACTCTCCCAGACCTTACGATGACCCCAAGACAGTCCGAATGATGAACAGTCCACCCACCATGGTTGTCCCTCCATCCCTGCTACACAGAGGACTCCCAGGCGTGGATGCCCAAGGCCTGTTGCGAGCAGACCCAGCATTCTACGTGGACATGAACAGCCAGTTCACATACATCCATGCACCGGAGAAGAGACTCAAGATGGATCTGGACGATTCATCAAGCGACGAGAATGATGAGCCAAAGGACTTGAGTAACCATGTCATTGAGGAAGGGGAGATAATTGATGAGGAGAGCAAACAGGAGGCAAGTGTTCAGAGAGGAGGCAGTCGGAGGAAGAGCACCGCCCCGACCAGGTGCGCACAGAATGATGAGATGTACGCGATGTCGGATGACAACTCTGACGACAGGGATCCCTCAAGTGGTAAATCTCTTCATGGCAGAGGCAGGCGGGCATCACTGAAGGACGTCAAATCTGAAGCCGACAGATACCAACGAGACTCCTGCCTGAAAACTGAACCTAAGGAAGAGATGGAACAGGATGACAAGGAAAGAGAAGACCTGGGCTGTGACAATGGCATTGATTGCGAACCAGAGGACAACCACCACTCTCACCATGGACTCAAAGAGCAGATAAGCAGGAAGAGGAATTCCATAAATTTTCCAAAAATTGCTTCTCTCTTGACCAACTCCAACCATCAGAACAACAACAGCATTCTGAGTGACGGTGGCTTGAAGAACAACGAAGCAAGTCCCAGCTCATCTCCATCACGGTCGGAACACGAACTCGACTCTGCCATGCAGACAAATGGCCGGCATCTCATTGATGACCTCGAGATCCCCATTGACAAAAACAACCCACGGAAATGCATGACATGTGGCAAGATCTTCCAGAACCAGTTTGGAGTGAAAATCCACTACAGGAATGCTCACATGAAGCTGGTTCACCCCTGCACTGTGGACGGTTGCAGTGCTACATTTCCATCCAGGCGGAGCCGGGATCGCCACGCCTCCAACACAGCCATCCACAAGAAGCTGCTGTCGGCAGAAGAGGACAGGGAACGTAACGGCAACATGCAGAGTCTGAGAGACAACGTACTTCCCAGTCTGTATGGCTCCGACTTCATCGACAACGACAGCTGTGGACGGAATGGACATCTGTCTTCAGGGTCTGGTTCCGCAGGATCAGACTACAACTCGGATGACGATGACGCAGACGAAGATGAGATCCTGAATGGCATGGCAGACACGGACAACTCAGACACATCCGTGTCATGTCACCTCTGCGAAGAAACCTTCAGAGACAACCTGGCGCTGAAGGAACACTTTGAAGTCTTACACCCAAAGGAAATGTTCCACTGTAGCATCTCGGGATGTGACAAGATTTTCTCGACAAGAAAAAGTCGGAATCGTCACAGTCAGAACGATGGCCTTCACCGACACCTGGCAGTGGGGAAGAAGAACGGTTTGTCCTGACCACGTGTCTAGCAACTTAGACCTCTAGCATCTTCAGGGCCACTCTAGCAGGTCACTTCTATATATGCAGCACTTCCTTCAGTAGAGTATTCAAAGACTTCTGAACTGCACCCAACGACCTAACGCAGTTCCGTGTTTCTCTACAGTAGGAAAAACATTCTTTTCATGCAATATTTGACCACTTGTTAACAGTATATGCATTTAGACTCCTGTGTTTCCTAGATATGTATGTGCAGACACTCGATGTGTATAAGCAGCCTATGGTAGCAGCACTAGTGTTTAGACATTTCTCAGAAGCAGTGCCTCTTGACTCCTGCACCTGACTCTGATTCTGTTCATCGGACCAGAGCAAGCCTTACTGAATGTGGTCTTAGACATGTAGGACATTGGAACAAAGTGTAGGCAAGAAACGTGTTTTCTGGGATGTAGACCCGAGAGGGTCGGCTTTAACTTAGAGTGAGAGTCAGTAGAATGAATGAGTAGAATAGACTTCATGCATCTGTGGGGAAAATGGACATTGGTTCATGACCTGTTCAGACAGACAGGATTGTTCCGGGACACACAGGAATGTTCTGGGTCACCTTGGATTGTCCGGACTCTGAGAATGACATCAGTCAAGGTAGTTTGAATAGAAGAAGCCTTGCCTTGAGGCAGCAAGACAAGGTCAAGTAGTGAGGGATGTGTATTAAAGCAATAGTCATGTTATCGTTGATATGTAGCTGTCCCTCGTAGACTGGTAGCTGTCTCATGTTGAGATGGTCCTGCTGAAGCAGCTAATGGCCTGGGTGTGCAATATCGGACCATAGTGTGACCTGTCCATGACATGCATTGTCTTGCAACAGGGTCCATGTTAGGGAGGGAACAGTCTTCATAGGGAGGGTTCAATTGCAATCAGTATTACATCACCCAGAATCTGTGTGGGAGAATTGGTCGTTTAGGTATTATTTATAATCATTGGTCACTCATTTTCTTGGGGGTCATTTTGCATAACTGGGATGTACAAGGATGAATTCAGTATGGTTATAAAGATCATATATTTCGATTTATTAGAATCCAGTACATGTATTCTTGAATGAATAATTCAACTGATGGACTGGGTTTTAATAAATCATGTTCAGGTCCATGCATAGACATGACATGCTTTTTGCAATGTATATATAACTTATTCTCCCTGACCAATCTCCTGCACAGAGTACATCCATATCACTACCATATGTGCAATGGTATACCATGTATTTATAAATATATCTATGCATGTTTTGTTTTTCTAGCAAGTTAACACCTTGAAAATATGTCATCATTCATAACCAACACTCACCCATGTCATTGATGTTGTTTTGTGAGTTTTATATACTCTTTGTAGGTTGATCTCAACATGAGCAATTTCACAGAAGTTTTTGTGCCGACCGAGCATTATAATCACTTCCAAGCGCAGTTTTACAAACAGTTATGCACTTGTCCAGCCTGGATTATTTATACATATTATGCAAATTACTGCGGTCTCACCGCTGTATATTATTAGCCATTGTTTTACATATATTGTTAATTGGTTCAATTATAGTATGTTCATTATAACCCTTGTACAGCAATGTATTATGCAGCTTGAAAATGGCCTCCGCTTAACAGTCATCCTTTCTTGTGTAATATTAAATCACCATATCTACTTATTTATTAAATCTCTCTTTGATGTTATATATCTTGCAAACTTTTATTTGTTTTCTATGATCTAGTCACTTTAATAAACGCAATAAACATGCTCATGAATTTTATGTATAGTAATAAAAGCATTTCTTGAAGAATGATTAATAACATGTCATTAAAACTTAAGTATTGTACAAAAATAAAGTGTGCAGTTTTCTATTGAAATCTGAAACATTGCTATACATAACTAAAACAATGAATTTTACATTACTGTTTGACATTGTCAATTTATATTGTTAAATTTCAATAGTGAAACATACAGATATTTTGTATGATAACTTTATGCAATGGATGTAGTTATTTTTTAATCTTGAAATTTAGAATAAAACCAATATGATCTTCCATGGAATACAATCAAAACGGTATTATGGCACTAGGTACCTGCCAGCATTTAAGGAATAGTAAAAGTAGTTTTGTTCACGGTGCTATAACGAACCAGATTTGCTATTTGACAGTAAGAATTGTAATACGTCTTATTTGTTTGACCTCTTATTTCCCTGATATCTAAGCTTTAGTTCAATGTTTTGTGATAACCAGAGATAGCAGTTGTGTGCTCAATTGTTTATTATCATTGTATTGCTATTATTTAAACATATGTGCACTCAGGTACTTAGATATATGAATTTTTAATTGAAATCACAGGTGAAGTTAGCTAAAAACCTTCGGTTGCATAATAGCTGCATATCGTCTCCTGAAATCTCATTACCTGTGGAATACTTCATCGCAGATACATCATACCTCAGAATTATGTGCAATCAGATCCATAAATCAGTTTAAATTGTAGATGTACCCGTTGCTTTTATTGGGCTCAAATCAGAAACAGTATTTTTTAGATCTGTTTATTTTATTTTATGGATACAGTGTACCGAGTGTTGGGCTTCAGTTTGAGTAGCCTGTGTCTTACACTGGACTTCTGTTTGAATAGAGTCTCCATTGGGCTTCTGTCTGAATAGACTCGATCCACTGGGCTTCAGTTTGAGTAGACTGGGTCCACTAGGCTTCAGTTTGAGTAGACTGGGTCCACACTGGGCTCCAGTTTGAGTAGACTGGGTCCACACTGGGCTCCATTTTGAGTAGACTGGGTCAACACTGGGCTTCAGTTTGAGTAGACTGGGTCCACTGGGCTTCAGCTTGAGTAGACTGGGTCCACTGTGCTTGAGGTTGAGTAGACTGGGTCCACACTGGTCTTCAGTTTGAGTAGACTAATTCCATGGAGCTTCAATCTGAATAGGCTGTGTCCATCTGGCATCAGTTGAGTAGACTTGGTCTACACTGGGTATCAGTTTGAGTAGAGTCTGCGTGGAGCTTCAGTCTGAATATTCAGTCCAAACTGGGCTTCAGTATAAGTAGGCTGGGTCCACAGAAGGGATTTGTTGATAGAATATATGTGTGCCATAATTCATGAATTCAAGTTTGTCTTTCGATGACATGTTGATTGAGCCTTACACTGTACCAATGTATGTGTGTAAGTATGCTATTGATATATCATTTGTGTATAAATATTGTGTACTTATTTATTTATGATGTTAGTGTAACAAATAATATATGCAAACAAGAGGATAACCTGACTATGTGGAAATTGATCATATATAAGCAAGACAAAATACCACCCATTACCTTTCTGTGGGAAAGGAAAGAAAAAGATGAATTTAAACATATTAATTATTTGTATATTTCTACATTTTGATAACATTTTCCAATATTGTGTTTAACATTTGGATCAGGCAGTGTTCAACTGATAATGGGGTATACAAACAAATCTTGAAAGACATTATTTTCCATTGATGGTCGCAACAAGACTAAAAGTGATGCTTTCCATGTTAAGGTTTTTAGCAGATTATTGATTTTGCTCTCATTGTTTTGACGTGGTTTCCTTAAGTTTAATTGTCAATGACTAATATATGACATGCTAGATATTTCTGTTAATGATATTCATTGTATGGTTGTGCTAACATGAGATAGATATTGTGTTTCGTGGTGAAATAGTACACATTTTTGTCTGTTATTTATTTGCATGCGACTGCTGTTTAGTGTTCATTCTTCACATATGCCAAATCAAATTTCTTTGCAATAGAATCTATGCACTTGGATCTAGAACAACATTCAAATGGAATGATGTAACATTTAATGTATTAATGATGATTATTCTTAGACCATGTATTGAAAATATAACCTTATAACTGTTGTATTATTATAGAAAGGACAATCTGGTTAAATGACCAATGGGACTTTTGTCCATTTAGTGTCTGCTGTTTCTCATAATTGAATTGCAAAACAAAGAAAAAGACCCTTATAATTGTGCTTATTTAACCAGATTTTTCTAATGTAAAATACATGGGAAATATTTTTTGGCCATCAGATTTGGGTTTTTGTTTGTCCATGTTATTGTCGATAATGTCATCAACTACTCAACACTTGATGACAAAAGTAGACTTTTGAGGCAATAAGTTTTGCCAACCACCAAATTGTACATTACTGTCCCCAAAAGGAAGAATATATTTCCCATGTGTTTTAAGGTACAGGTGTTGAGTTATTGTAATTCATTGTCATTGTTATATCTTGCTTCCCACCAGAAATTGCCAAATTTGTTTTCCCCCTGTGATATAACTTTTGTTGAGAGCTTGCCATGAGGAGCCATGACACTGTGTATAGACAGGTATACATACAAACAGGCTAAATATCATACAAACAGGCTAGATATCGTTAAAAACAGGCTAAAGATCATACAAACAGGATAAATATCGTAAAAACAGGCTAAATATCGTTAAAAACAGGCTAAATATCATACAAGCAGGTTAAATATCGTAAAAACAGGCTAAATATCATACAAACAGGCTAAATATCGTAAAAACAGGCTAAATATTGTTAAAAACAGGCTAAATATCATACAAACAGGTTAAATATTGTAAAAACAGGCTAAATATCATACAAACAGGCTAAATATCGTAAAAACAGGCTAAATATCATACAAACAGGCTAAATATCGTAAAAACAGGCTAAATATCATACAAAAAATGTTAAATATCGTACAAGCAGGCTAAACATCGGGATCTGAATGCTGATATTACTCTGCAGACACCAGCAGACACACATTTTATGAATTAATAAGCATCAACATTTAATAATCTTAATATTTTGATTATTTCTTTCTCTATATTTATTTACAAAATGTAATTATTCTTTTAAATCATATCTTTAATATCTTTAAAAATTTACAATTATTAGTTCTCAATTTGTCAGTTAATTAAAATTGTATGATCTTGTGAGGAAGCATCTCATGAATACAGCTGTACTTTTTAATTATTTAAAAAAAATCATTTTCACAATCTAGACCGAGCAACTGAAGTGAAAACATGTCATATTCCTTTTACGTGCAACATACATATCTCCAAAATGTCATTCAAATATGTCAGAATCTTTCTGTGTCATCAAAATAGTACTACACGCTACAGGAGGATTTTTATTATAGATTGAGGAGAGGGTTCTCGGACAGGGCTACTTAGAACATAGTAACGACGTAGTGTCTGTTGTAGAGTATGAATAGTCACACATTTGTGAGTGTACGCTATGCATAATGTTTGAAGAAATACTTGGGTCCATTTTGTAGTCATTCATGTCTAAATAGACGAGCAACATTCTCCCCGAAACAAAAATGAACTTCAAAATCTGGAATATGACTTCTTTCTTGGGGATATTTATCTTAGTTACATAGACTGAACGTTTTTTTAAATGCTCACAAAGTTATTGAACTTTGAATTTATATTCCACAATACTATTTGTTCAGAAAATATTATGAACTTTAAACCCAACGTAGCGCCTTGATCTTGCAAGGATATTTTTATATTGCACAATGCAAATCCTCACTGTTATTATTAGTAGTAGTAATTCCCCTTCTGTCAAAGAGTATTTCATTCCTCTGGTCAAATTTAAATTTGACATGGAATATATTTTGATAAATTCATATTTCAGATTTTGAAATAGGCCATAAATTAGATATGGTAGAACATTCCAGTGTGGAAAATAGAAATAGTTTTCTAGTGTGAAATCCAAGCCCAAACCAACGCTGTTCCTCAATCATTACCCACCTTCTCTCGCCCTTACATTTGGACATCTGTGTTCGCAGACTAACTTCACATCACAGCCTTACCAAACTAACTGTGTGTGGCCATTACTGTAAATCAGGAAATTAATGCGTCACTAATTTAATGCGACCTCAAGCATTTAGACACATATGCGACAACAATTAAATGCGATCGACCAGGCCTCTATTCATTTTTTTTTCCGGACGTACCTTTCATTATTTTCCTTAATGCGTATGAATTAAATGCGACCATAACCCAATCGCTTTCTTTCGCATTAATATCCTGCTCGCATTAATTTCCTGATTTACAGTATGTAGTTGCTAGATGCAAATCTATGTCTGTGCTGATCTTAACCAACTCCCTATCCCCGTCTCAGCAAATCGATGAAATAGAGTAACTACTTAGTTTGTGCAAAAACATTTTAGTACAGTATGCTCAACAGGTCATATTAAATATTTGATTTGCTAGAGTTGAATTGTTACCCAAAGTGGCTGCTAAAGTGTACCCTTGAACTTTACCCATGATGATGTACATTCCAGCTGATTTTATTCAGCAGGCAAATGTAACGTCACGCTCATTTAATCTAGCAGGGACAGGGTTAAATGGAAATGTGGAGCAGGTTACCAAGAAACAACAAATCAATCGTACCAGAAAATTGTGAAGTAAACTCTTCTGTCGTTCCAAGTTCAAATTTACGGAGTGCAGACGATAAAATTACGTCACATCCGCCTGCAGTCATCGTCACGTGGTCATATTTTCCCGCCATTAAAAATAATGTTTACGTGGTCCTCACGTTGGATGGAACCCAGTAAAAAATATGCGCGTCGGCCCGGATGGCTGATGATAACGGTGCATCACCATTATTCGATCAACAGCTCGCGGTGAACTCGTATGGAAAAAGGTATTCGTATGGAGGAAAATACATAAGTAAACACACTCACGTAGAAATTTAGTATTGAATTAATTTGTAAACTAATAACCGACATTGGCCTTTCAGTTTGGGTAACTAACATGTGTTTATTCTTCATGGATTACTTCTGACGTCAGATTTGTATCGTCGGGTTACCAGTTTTCGATGACACCTATTTTTGATAATTTGTGTTTTACGGATTTACCGCCTTGTAATGATAGATGTTTTGTCATCAATAATAAGGGGTTGCGAGGTGGACCATTCGCAAACAAATTCTAGAAACATCGGTGAAACTCCAACCGAAATTTCTGCTATATTTAAACTAAACGTGTGGAATGTTTTAATGCTATTAATCTTTATCAATATTTCTTAATTATAGTCTACAAATTATCCGCTATCTGTTAAAAACAATAATCGTGTTCACATCATGAATAGATAACCAATGACGAGTACTAGGCCTTGGGTTGAGTAAACTTCAGAGAAAATCTTAATATGCCGTTAATTCGGATCGTGTGCTTAAATATCTGTTCGATTCAGTGATGAATTATGTTGCTCAGCAAGTGTTTTTATTTATTTTTCTAAATAATATTAATAACAATCTATACAAATTGTAAGACACTGTATCGCCAATGCAAAGGAGGTCTTTCCCAACAGTGCTCTGTTCTAAACATAGACTAATCGCGAGGACCTCGGAGAGGACACCTACTAGTATGCTCTCGAATCAGAGGCAGTCCAGCTTAGGCCTGTGTCGGGTCTGTTTTATGGAACCGTTTAGGCCCTGTATACTGCCATATTACAGATAAAACCCAAACTCTGAGTGGTAATGCTTGGTTTCTTTCATCATGCAAATGTCGATCAAGAGATCAACGACAACAGCTCACATCAAACACCGAAAAAGAAAATCACTGCTGTCAATATTAATCTCTGTCACGGATCAACATCCACTTGTCGATAGATTAATCAGAGAGACATTGTAATGTATCGTGAGCTCAAATGTTGTTCTTACGCGATAATTTAACCAGCTGGTAGAAAGAAAAAAAACACTACCAATGTGAATGCATATCTTGGTTTCTGTGACGGGGATCTGTATACACAGAAACCAGTGACGTCACAACTTCCGGTGCGGCCGCCTCACATGTCGGGGAAAGATTGTTCTTTCAGAATATGCACTAACCCCGATAGTGACCATTAATCCCTATGCAAGTATGATCTTGCCTCTTTAACAGAGACAACACTGTATCTGTCCTTACTGCAGTTTGCATTGAATCTCATTCGGATGGGTGGAGAACAGGGCTTCGTGAAATGCAGCTGCACAGGCTCGGTCATGTGTGACACAAAGTGATAAAGTTCTTCAAAAACAGTATAAAATAGTTCCGCTGTGACGTAAAACAATAACTCTCATGCAAGCTTAACTCGTGCTATTTAGTAAATGACTAGTAATAAACAGTATCTGTGTATATCTGTAATGTGCAACTACCATACGCATTCATTATTTTGTATACTGTTGTAGTGTTATATCTCTATTAAAGTTATTGTAGTGCGTGTTTAAGGTTGTTTAATGATTGGAATAAAATACTGAACAATTATTCAACGTCAAATGACATTGCGGTCTTAAAGGCAAGCTGTCAAATTAAACTTGAAGGACAGTCATTTGCCAAATGACTACAGAATTTAATCATTTGACCAAATAGCTATTTTGACCAAATGACTGTTCCATTCAGGCATTTGATCAAACCACCAGGTTGACAGATTGGCTGTAACAGATACACATGTATATACATTTGTAATTGGAAAATCGAGACGTCCTCGTTGTTTTGGTAGTGATTTCAATCCTGAGACGTACACACGGTACAGAAATTACAAAAAGGCGTGGATGACATCGGAACTCTTTTGTGATTGGTTGAGAAGTTTTGATAGACAAATGCGAGCGTCTGGGCGTCACGTGATCCTCTTAGTTGACAATGCAGCTAGTTATAACTGTACCAAAGTGAAATTGATCTCTCCATCACGGACCGACGACGACCTCATCAACCTCATTTAGTCAGCAGAAACGGATGACGATGAACTCGAGAGTGAAACTGGTGTGAAACCACTCACCGCACGGGAAGTTAGATGCCACGTTGAACATCTAGTGACATTCTTCGAAGATATGAACGACCAGACCAACTTGGAAATGACACTGACAATGTTGAACCTGTTTAACTTTTAAATAGTGAAGCAATCCACCCTGTCGGACTTCTTCAATTAAGTCAATAAGTGTTTGAAATGCGAATATATTGTATTATTATGTTTATAACAAGTGTGTGTCGACAATAAACTTATGATAGTACATGTTGTTTTTGTCTTGTCTCGTCTTGGTTAACCAAGGGAGGTTACTCTTCACAATTCCTCAGCAAACTACACAAACACATTCTCCTATTAGTTCTGTCAATCCTACTTCAGATTCTAGTTCTTCGTTACCATCAACACAGAATTCTTCAAGCAAACCGAGGTTGAGGTCCAAGGGACCAAAGGGGACAAGAAATCCTCCAGTGGTTCCAAAAACACTACTGGCCATCGTCGCAAGGGCGAGGACGACCCAATCCATACTTACAACACGTATGGGGTGCTGGAGGATGGGATGGATATCGATCTATCGCCACCTCTCAGCAAATCACCAAGTTCCCCACGTCCGGGTCGAAC
>JAUTBT010018157.1:0-21804 GCA_032361225.1 Lepetodrilus schrolli
TCATTACCAGCCGGTGATTGCAGGTTTACTGCAAAATTCAGCACTATGGATTTTGCATTTTTCCTCCTGCCCTAAACTGACAAGCCGTGATATGTGAAAGAATCTTGAAAGCGGCTCTGTAAACCCCCCCCAAACCCTCCCCCCCCAAAAAAAGCATTTGCGAAAGTGTTTTTAATGTTTTTAAATGTGAGAAAAAGAAGAAGAAAAATGCTAAATAAAAATTGGATTCAATGTCTTTGACAAATACTATATATTCTTCAAAATGTGTTAACCGCAATAAAAACCTATTTGCTTCCCCAAACCTCTATTATCAAGCTTTGCAGTACTTGCCTTGGAAGCATCAGATTTCTTGCCGATGAGAATACTCTCCCCTGAATCATCAATACCAGCCCTTCCTGCTCGGCCTGTCATCTGCTTGTACTGACTGTGACTGATGAACGCGCTGCCCACGTATGGACTACGCAGGATCACCCTGCAGTCAGAGATGACCAATAGTCAAACATTAATACATGATAATTAAAGCAGGAATTGGTCAGCACCGAGAATGTGTTTTGACATACTATGATATCTGAGACTCGAGAGTTCAACACAACAAGATTTGACTGTAGTTCCAAACATGAACAGTCAGCCTTCGAATAACTAGTCCTTGTCAAAGATGTTGGGAGGGATATTTCACTATTTAAAATGTTATTAAATGTGAATGAAAAAGTATAAAAACATTGGAAAATATTAACAACACTGTCTTGGTTATTGACTAATAGTTACGAGTTTGGGGAATCATAGCTATGTACAATAGTAATAATGATAATAATAATTTTAATTTTCAAAAATAATTTTAAAACCCCACAATAATAGTGAATGAGTTATTGTATTATTTCACCCATATGCAATGAAAAACAATAATAATATAAATAATAAGGAAAGAATAAAAATTAAAATATTAATAATATGATACACAAGACATAGTACATGTATGCATGAATACATTGCTCAGAATACCAACGGCAGTTTCACAGAACTACTACAACAGTTAGAAGAACATTTAATCAGTTTGTGCCATATCCAGTCACTGACCTCTTAGCGGGCAGATTGACCCCAGCGGCCAGAGTGGATGTACAGGTCAGCAGGCAGAGCTTGCCCTCGGAGTAAGCGTCCTCGATCAGCCGCCTCTCGTCCGAGGTCAGTCCGCTGTGGTGGTAGGCTATCCCCAGGTGGACAGTGTACTCCAGGACTGGACAGATCTGACCGTTACCGTCCTGGTACAGCTCGCGGAGCAGCTGCCTTCTCTCGGCCTTCTTCACCAGCGTCAGGTGTCTGGAAATATAGGATTGTGTTGGTGGACAGGGAGTAGTAGAAATGTGATAATAATAATAGTAATAATAATAATAATAATAATGTGTATTAAAATCGTGCTACTCTATGAACACTATTATTATTATTACCCCTGTCATTGGTTCAGTATGCACGTAAGCAGTATATAACCTAAGCTGCAAATTCAGGTGCTAGTCGATTAATATTCACAATTCCATTCCATCCTATCGGCTATACATTCACAGGTAGGTAGACAGCTAGGCAGTGTGGATCTAATCACTTTGCTCAAGAGTGCTGCATGATGGCATCAGCTAGGCTCGAACCCAGGACCGCTGGATGATGAGACAGTCACTACCTCTGCACCACAGGAGCTCCTAACTCTGTGTTCTTCACAGATAGATCTTTTAATTAGAATTAGGGGTTTAGAATGTCTTTCAAGTTTAGTGCACTTGTATCACAGCTTGTCAGTTGATGACAGGAGGAATCCTGAAACAGCCATAGTGCTGGGTGTTACAGTAAACCTGAACCGGCTGGTACTGAAATACGACTTCTGCGAACATCGATGTTGGGTTCTTGGATTCGGTTTCAAACTCAGGACCTTTGGATACAATTAGATTTATCACCCAATACTGGCTCCCACACGAGATAACGTCAGTAGGACAACAATGTTATTCTACTGTAGATAACATTTTACAACTTCACTGATTGGTCAAGAATTACAAATTTGCAGTTATTCTACTGCTGACAAGGATTCTACCAGTCCTGATGTCATTAACATCCAATCAACAGCCATTCGTGTACGTGATTTGCATGGGCGTGTCAATTTTATCCATCAATTGTCACCATAGCGGGTACATATGAAGCATGTTCTGTTGGGCAACTAGGCAAGGTACAATATTTATACCTTACATGTGAGCATATTACTTTAGCTACATTACTGGGTGATAAATAGAATCGCTACAGAGTGTCTTATGATATCAATGTTGTCCTACTCATCGATATCCTACTCGATATAAAAATATGCTTACCAGCTTACAAATCCTCATACATTTTTTGAATAAAAAAATATTAAACCAAAAAAATCTGACTCACTTGTGGTACTTGATCATGAGCTTGGCCAACATGAGGGCAACATTTTCGCAGTTCTTCTTGGTGTGACAGAAGATAAGACAGGAGTTGTCTGGGATGACTTCTAGAACCAGTCCCAGGAGGTGGTCGGGATCCTGCTTCTTCAGATCCTCGCTATACTGCATGATGACATCATATGGTAAAATAGACTTTCATGACTACTGGTATCAATAAAGCTATGTAGCTATAAATATTAAAAAATAATACAATATGAAAATATTGAAAACCAGAGGGATATGTGGAAAATGTAGCTGGTTACCCAATATACTTGTGTAGACACATTATTAGAACATTTGAAATCATAAATATTATTTCTTAATTCAATGCGTTTTCATAACAGAAAGGAGAGAATGAGACTAGCACAGTAGGACAGGTACAACGTACAGGGAACATGACAACTCTGTCATGGGTGAGAACCTCTTCTGAGTTCTTGTTGGCAGCCACCAGGAATAAGTTCTCCTCCACTTTCACATACTCTGTTAGTTTCACCTGCAGACATCACAACAGAAATTAATTAATTAATTCTATTCTGTAAAACACTTATATTTAGCGGATGCAAATTCCGTGCAAACGATAAAACTGACGTATACGTGGTACTGATATTACGCTCATTTGTCATAAACATTATTTAAAAAAAATACTAGTGCTATAGTAACGTGCTCATTGGCGACTACAAATGTAAACAGTTGCAAAAGCCAATTAAGATAGGATTAAGCTAGGTAATTTGCGATTAATAGAGCAGGACATAGGCTTCTTATTGTCAAGGTTAACAAGATTAGGTGAGAAGAAATGACTGGGATTCATCGACGGGAAATATGTTCTCAAGCTCTGGTTTCAAAAAGCCGACCTTTTGTGAGTTAGAACAATCAATGAACAATGCGTATAGTGCTTGTGCTTCGAGGACTAGTACGTGCTGATGTTATCATTTACAATACTATTATTATGTTGAGTAGCATCATTAAATGATTCAATCGTATTTTCTGTGTTCGTAATTTTCTGTGTAGTATTACGTTGGCTTCAGTCAATGAACAAACAAAGGGCTTCAATATTCACGCAGACTATAATTCCGAGCAAAATGGTTTTGCGCGAATAGCGTGTAATATAAGTCTGCGTGTAATATAATATAAAAATGTTTTAAAGTAACTAAAAATAAAATCATAATAGGAATTATCTCCACCTGTTCTGAAATAGAATTATCAACATGCTCTATAAGTGCAATGAAGAAGGAAGTCACTATTCTATTCAATGGCTTCCTTTGGTATAGACATCAGGAGAGAAATTAATTAATTAATTTTATTTATTTAAAAAATATCTTTGTTGGGGGTTATCTCCACATGTCCTCAAGATGTTCCAATAAAGGAAGTAATGGAAGAAATCACTATTCAATACTATAGATACTATTGCTGTCTGGGTTACTCACGGGTCTAAAGTTGTTGGAGTATGTCTCAGCTTGAAGGAAGGTCTGGAGATCTTCAATGTTATTCAAAGTGGCACTCATTCCTATGATCTGCGTAGCTTCAAGGTAAAATCAAATCAATAACTTTACAAAAACAATAAACAAAATTGTCTGCAGCAAGATACAGAAATGTGACTTTGTAAAAAGAGTTTTAAAAAAAAGATACTGAATTCTATTAGTAGGAATAATTACAGCAAGTTCTAAAGCATTTTGCCCGTATTTCAGCAATATCACGGAATAAAAACGGTAGACTATACACACATTTAATTCTATTCATGGTCTCAACAGGGAATATATTGGACCATTGCACTGAAATCAAACTTCAACCTTACATTAGTAATCTGACACTACCAACTCTGCTACTCCTACATCAAGTGTGAATACCAACAGAACATTTTGGCTCGATTTATAAGTATCTGAGGGTTGTGTAGATCCTCCGATTCAAACATGAGTTACTGTATTACGAGTCCTATGCTGACTAAGCCAAAGGGGTAACCATTCTGCCCAAGACAATTGCAGCATCTTATATTACATTGCTACATAAATAATTGAATTATATAACGGATAATTTAAAGTAACTCCTTACCTAGACTATCCATACTCAGAGGGTTAAATCAATAATATATAACTTATATTGATTGGTATTATATTTATATGAAAGGAGCCCATGAAATTCTTTACCCTCTTACTCCAATAATCTAGACTTGCTTAACTGCTCTAGGAGGATATTTTGAATAGGAGTATTTTGGTGAGAACAGGGTGTGACACAGACTACTCCTTACCTCCACAGTGGCGCAGCTTGAGCAGCGTGGCCTCCAGAACAGCTCCTCGACTGCCCCCCTCACCAATCATGTGCAGCTACATGAATATGGAAATACAAGTAATTTAAGAGGAGAGTGAGCTACACATTTGTGGAGGTGGTTATTATTCATACAAGTAAGTATAATCACTATCTGGTATCATGACAAGCATTTATAAAATATGTTTGCTCTTTTTGGCGGGGCGATTATGATTATGCTTTCATGATCATGTTGTTCATATCATGGCCTATATAAATACATTTTAAAATAAATAAATTTTAAAATAAATTTTAAAATACATTTTCAAATACATTTTCAAATACTTTTTCAAATAAATACAAAAAAAATAATTTTAAAATAAAAAAATAAATGAATAAATAAATAAATATATAAATAAATAAATTTTAAAATATTTTTAAATAAAAAAATACATTTAAAAATAAATAAATAAATAATTTTAAAAATAAATAAATAAATAATGTTTTAAATAAATACATTTTCAAATAAATTTTCAAATAAATAAATAAATAAAATACAAACTGAAATAACATTATTTCTATTATTTGATCTGTTAATTAACATAAAATTTCTTTAAACTTGTTATTCATCTCTAAAATTACTCTGCATTGTACCTCATCCACCACTGCTAGACCCAATGACTCCAGGTTCTGAGTTTCAATGAGACTGTTGACCAGGGAGTGGGACTTCTCCAGAGTGGCCACATATAGTGTACATTTCCGTCGGCGCTTTAACGGAGGAAATCTTCCCTTGCTGCCGGCATACTCCTCTACCAGGAAGTCTAGGTTCAGAGAGAACTCAGACAGGTTCCTCACCTGGGGAAATAATGACGCTTTCATATATCAAACATAACCATAATCTCACAAGTATTTTGAACCATTTAATCACTGAAAATAATTTAATATATGCAAACTGATAATTTTTCAAGGTTAATAATTCTCGTTTGGTTGATTTGGGGTTTAAAGCCACTTTAAATAATAATTCTCGAATAATATGAACAGAATAAACATGTTAAATAGGAGTATCATGGTACTTACTAGTTCAGCTATCTAAGCGTTGTGGTAATGGCCGCCACTGCTATTGGACATTCGATTATTGTCGAATATGGCCAGAATAGAATGTCCGATAGTAAAGGGGGCCATTACCACAACATTTAGCTAGCTGAACTAGGTACTTATTAACCCATGTGGCCTATACCCTTAAAATCGAACTAAATTACTATCAACGATCCAAATAAATTTAATAAATTGATATTGCCACTACACCTATCGGTATCGCTGTGTACTAGATGAAAAACAAAGTACTCAATAATCAAGATCATGGCATCTGCACTTGCCTATGTCAGGAAGAATGTTAAAAACATGTATGACTCACAACATTTGTGTAATAAATTGAAAATACCATAAAATCTGTCTCTTAGTCTTAGTGGGTTGGGTGAATGAAACTCACAGCCCTATAACTGGCTATAACTGTCCCCAGGGGAATGCAGGCTAAACAATACAAGATGGCTTACCTTTTCCTGGACAATGGCGACATAAGGCAAGATGAGGATGGCATTCTTCTTCTTACAAAGCAGTTCTCTCAGGATGAGGATCTCAGCGACCAGGGTCTTGCCGCCACTAGTGGGGAGCGAGTAGATCAGGTTCTGACCGGCCATTACTGCTGGCAGTCTCAAACACTCGTCCTGCCAGTCTGAGGACAAAATACAGTATGTAGAAGGCAAAATACAGTCTCAACAATCATTCCATTGCAGGCTGATTGCTGTCAGAAAATTACTTGTAAGTGTCTAGATAGACAATAAACATGTACAGGGATGAGAATGAGAAATTGTTTGAAACAGCTGGGATCTAGGGGCTGCAGGCCATGTCCAGATTTAAGAGATCAACCCAGAAGCCTCAAAATCCCCAGAAATCTGCGGATCCATGGAAGATTCTCATCCCTGCATGTAGAACTAGAAGAGTTAATGGTTTAATAACTAAATTGAGTGAAACAACATTTAAAGAATCAAAAGTACTGGTATAACAACATTTTGTGCAAGAAATTGTTTCAGCTATTCAACCTGAAAAATCATTAATAAAGCCAAAGAGTATGAACATATTATTACATTGATACCAATCATTGGATGTAATCTATGGGATATTATTCCACTCTGCTATATATTACCCACAGGATATTTTGCAATCTTAGATATGGGATTGAGAACTTCTATTTGTGACATTATCACTGGTAACCGTCTTTGAAATAATGGTAATGCTGTAATGTGGATGACTGTTTTTCTGTCAAGGTCGGTAATGGAACCAATCAATGATGAGACACACTGACACACCTTCTACAGCTAAGACCGTGAAGTTCTTTTATTTTTTAAATTTAATGAAATTTTTTGAATTGGGGTTTTAAGTCGCTTTCAAGATTCTTTCTGACTTGTCAGTTTTAGGGCAGGAGGAAACCTGCAACATCCGTTGCAGTAAACCTGCGAGTATCAGCTGGTACTGACAAGACCAAGGATGATAACTGCATTGCCACTCTACAGACATCGCATCCTATCAATATCGCGTCAGAGTAACATAAGCATATACATAGAGGGTCTCATATGAGTGGTCATATAATACTGAATTTATTAAACGAGTTGGCAAAAATTATATTAGCGAGGCCCTACCGAGCATAATATCATTTTCGCCAACGAGTTTAATAAATTCAGTAATATATCAACACAAATTTGAGATTCTATTTATCACATAACTGTAGAAAGTATTGAAATATCAATTTTCATTCACAAACACTATAGTAGGCAAATGTCTTGGCTAACTGGGTTAAAGCATGCAGACAAAATATAGTGTAACTATTAATAAATGTGTTTGCATATTTAATTGAAGAAATATTTTAACTTCATATTCAACAAAGTAAGTCCCAAGAAGAAGCTCTAAAAGAGGCCCCAAAAGACTTTGATATTGATATTGCGTATGAATACAATTATAAAAATCTATTATAAAAATATTTATATTTAATGCATGGGTTTATTGCACTCCCAAAATCCTATGTTATGTGATAAACTTCCTTATTCACATATGATTTCATTGATAGTAGTCTAGTTACAGCAAAGGTAAGCCAGCTTATAAGCCCATGTCAGAAACACCACCCACAACAGGACAGTTCAACACAGCGGTACCAATACTAGACATTGATTGGTCAATTGAGAAGACATCGTCTTGAGGAGTGGCATAATCGATAATGAGAAAAGTGTGTCATAAACAAGAGACGGACCTTCGACTTTCAAATTAACGTCAAGACGCTGTAGTACTTAATCAATGTTATTGAATTCATGGAGAACTTTTGTATTATAATTGTGGCTTGATAGATCGGACTGATCTTGAGGTCAGATGTAATTTGACAATTCCTCATCTCGATTTATCATTAAAGATTCCCCATCTTGTTTAGGGAATTCTTATGACACTATGAATTTGCATTCATCTGTAATAATAATGAGTGGACTTTGGAGACAAAAGCCCCAGGTTCAAATCCAGGTGCCCAGCATCAATATTCACGAAAGTTACCTTTCTGACATGATCATGAGAGGATGTGCTGTCAGTACCATGGCAATGCAGTTATTATTTTTGGTCAGTATTCTCTTGAGATACCAGCCAGTGCTTGCAGGTTTACTGCAACATTCAGGGCTATGGAAGTTGCAGGTTTCCTCCTGCCCTAAACTGACAAGCCGTGCTGTAAGTAAAAGAATCTTGAAAGTGGTTCTAAATTCCAATATTTTAATTTTTTTTAAATAGTAACCGTTGACAAGTTTTGCGAGTGCAAAATTGTTGACTTCGTACTCGAGAGATTAAACTCAGCTCGGACGTAAGTACATGAAATTTATCAATGATGGTCAAAAGGCCTATGACATTTGCTCTCACAGCCCAGCTCATGCTATGAATTCAAAGCATCTTCATGAACAAACATAATATGAATATTAAACGTACGGAAATATCCAATTTAATCACTATCATGCATTACAGATAGTATGTACATGTATATTGGTATTGCGATATATTGAATGATCCGTAATCCCTCATATGGGTCTTAGAGTTCAAGCAAATGGAAGTCTTGGGTTCTGTTCAACAGAACAATCGTAGCGCTATGAGAGTCATAGCTCAATGCCAATGCATAGGAGTTTCTCGTATAGATAGATTCTCGTAACGCTACGATCATTCTATAGAACGGGGGCCTGGTCAAAGAGATCTTCACATTGCTAGCTATTCCACACCAAAACACCATTTGCCCTGTCCCACGCATGATATAATACACATGTAATGTCAATAATAGATTTTCTAAACCGCAAATGTAATGGTATATAACAATATCAGTGTCAGTGTTTATCTTTTTCAAAATTAGGAAATAACATCTGTGAAAATGATGAGAAAGAAATGAAGACCTCCATCTTGAAATTCTTGTGGTGCAATAAAATTAATGACAACAAGAATATTGGATTAAGTTCACGTCAATGAGTAACTATTTATCTGAAGAAAAATTTTACTAATAGAATTTTAAAAATACATCCCAAATATATCCGGAAGGGATCATCATGACACTCCAAGGGTTAAACATTTCATCCTTGACAGGAGAGCTATTTAAAACAATTTAATTATTTTTTAAACATATTTTTATTCTATAGAAAATGACTGAGGATTAGTATTAAAGCTATAAAGCTTATTTTAATACCACCCCTCAACAAATACTACATATAATAAATTATACATTTGCAAAATCAAGAGAGCTATTTAGTGTCAATATGATAAATTGCAATTGAATTAATCAATATATCTTAATTTTGTATTGCAGAGTGAACCTTCAAATCTAACTGTGATGGATTTATTGAAATTGGCTGTGGACATATCTTGTGGGTGTCAGTATTTGGAGGAAAATCATTTTATACACCGGTAATAATGTTTTAATGGTTGACATATATTGGCTAATCTTATTAGTTGTAGCAATATCACAAGGAGTATAAGTGCTTTCATGTGTCCCATAGCTCAGGGGATACATCCACACACGGGATTCATGAAAACACATGTTTTCCAAGTGATACTGCTACAATGGATGTTTCCATCTGATTGTAAAATAATGAAGATATTTATTGAAAATGCATTTGTGGTAAACATGATCAGTATTAATTATAGCTGAACACGTGAAAGTCATAGGAGATGTGGTGACTTTCATAAAAAGCATATGAAACATGACACTGCATTAGAAGTTGTAAATAGACCAAAAATTGTATATAGCGGGATGGTGGCGATAACTGGTCACTAACCACTACATATCCGCATCCGAGACATGCAAGCGCAAATACATCGGCTTCGAATCCATATTATTACACTGAAATAAGTTTTAGTTATGTTTGGTTCTATTCCAGGGATATAGCCGCCAGGAACTGTCTTTTGACTTCAAAAGCATCAAACAGAAAAGCGAAGATTGCCGATTTTGGATTGGCTAGAGACATTTACAGGTAATCTATGGATCTTTATTTCTTCCTGCTGTATTAACCCTCTCCCTACTGGATTAAGCATAGGCAATGCTCTTTATGGCATCTCTGGTTGCCTCCAGCATGGAGAGAGTTAATGGTACAATAGGTCCTCCAGCAGAAGAGAACGATTTATTGCATTAGGTTGCAGCACCAGACAATCACAATGCACAGACATCCTTCTTTCGTTTGATACACGCCGCGGTGATACATTGTTGTTACAAGGATTAAGTGTGCAATGTTTGGCGATGAGGCAGCAAGAAAACTGTTGGGCTTTCTTTGAAAAATATTTTTGGAATAATGTTTTTACATGATGTGACACAAGTTGAATCCAAATACTTAACTCAACAAATTGAGTCAAACTACTCGACCCAATACATATTGTATATATATATATGTATGTATGTATGTATTTATATATGTATATATATATCAGAACATGTTGATGATTTACCACGGATATTTATACCAAAGCAACGAAAGACTAGGAGTAGGAGTATGTAAACAATTTAATTTTGTTTTGATTTAATGTTAAAAGAATAATAATAAATGTAGACAACCTGAAAAATATCAGTTTTCTGTTTATTTTCATGTTAATACTATATTAAGATATAAGTAGAATGCCTCTAACAAAGGTTTAGTTGTTTATTATTTTACATGCAAATATTATTACTGTTTCAGATCTGATTATTACAAAAAGGCAGGAAATGCATTGCTGCCTGTTAAATGGATGCCCCCTGAAGCATTCCTGGATGGTATCTTCACCTCAAAGACCGATGTGTGGTCAGTGCAGGGGTGGGGCTAATGGGGTGGGGGTCTGGCATACTTTGAACTACTTTAATATTTCTATATGGCACATGCATTAATAGACCTCATTAATATCTTGTATTGGGGTGGATGGTAGTGCATTGGTAGAATGTTTGGACTTTGAATATGTCAATAAACTTTGATTGTATGCCTTTAACAGAGTGCATTGATATCTTGTATCCATGTCTGATATAAAATCCTACTGATCTCTATGTTGGATTACACCTTGGGCTATTGGTATTTGTTTAAATTACATCCAGATAGCTCAGGTTCAAATCTGAGCAGTCTCGACCCCCATATAATACTACTCATCAACTCTTGTTTAGTGTTATTCCATTTCGTAAATCACATTAAAATATATACACCTCTTCATAAGTTAAGCGCCACCCAATATTATTGAATGAAGATGCTGTTGTAGCTCTGTCAAAACTATCGCAGCGTAATACTCGGTTCAGGGGTGCTATTCTCTGATAGACAAGAACAAATACAATACATAGTGATTTATGGCAAATGGTTCCACTCCTCATGCAGTGCAGCTTCTAACTGTGCCAGAGTTTGAACTGGGGGGATCTCGACACCTGATATTCCGACCCAGGATGTCCCAAACATCCCCACAGAAAATGGGATGTGATTTTGGTGGCACTTAACTTATGATGAGGTGTATATTAATTTTTTTAAAGTAATAATATAATACATGAAATCAGTAAGCCATGTTTATTTTTTCATTGCTTTCAGTTGTTTCACATTCTTCTATGGCATAAATCTAAAATAACAGAGAAAAAAAAAGTTAACAAATAACATTAAGGAAACCAGTACACAATATCAAGTATTTGTTATTTTCAGGTCATTTGGTATCCTACTGTGGGAGATATTTTCTCTGGGCTACATGCCCTATCCAGGCTGCACCAATGAAGAAGTCATGCATTTTGTTACAGTCGGGGGCAGATTGGAAGCTCCAGACAGTTGTCCTTCTTCTGTGTATGTAATTTCTACAGTTCAACCTACTTGCTACTAATATTTCAATTGCTATTATCCTACCTTACATGTAAGTTTCTTCTGTTTAAGTGACTATTACAAATATCCATATACCCCGCCTGTGAGGTTTACAAATAATTCACTTATTTCCCGCTGCTATGACAATGGCCTAACTGTGGCATTACTAGTTACCAACGTGGCACATGGGTTTTTACAGACTGAAATTTCTCGTATACCTGAGACCAAATTGTAATAGATATCTAAAGAAAGCGAACTTGCGAATATTCATTCAGACTGACTTTCAAACGCACAAATCAAGAGTGGTGCCATGACGCCACAGTGCTCTATGAGGTCACAACTTTTAACTATGGCCAAATTGCAGACAAACATTTTGATTGAATTTATATCATATTCACGTACTGGAACATGACGCATTGTCAACTCATCCCTCGGGGTACATTGAAAGATGTACCCCACTTGAGAGCCGTTGTACCCCTGAGCTGTACAAGGACTCTCAAGCGGGGTACATCATCCCATGTACCCCTCGTGACTAGTTGACAACTTATAATGTTTCCATTGGAAGCTCCAGAGAGTTGTCCTTCTGTATGTCATATGTTCTACAATTTATCCTATAGTCTGGCAGGTGTTACAAACCACTGTTTGGGACTGTTACTCAATAACTATCTAATGCAGGTCACTCAAATTTCGCACAGAGTTATGAAATGCATCGACCCTGCCAATTCCAAAATTACAACTTCATAGATCGCCGAATGAAAATTATGTCTATTTAACCTATTACTATTTCACTTCACACTTTTGCTAAATATGTGGAGGGGTGTCATTCTATCATGTAACAATGATTTACATATTTTCTTATCCATTGTATGCACAAAATAGGGTAGTCTTCATATTGATTATGTCATTTGTTTTTGGACAAACTTGGGTCAGCTGAAGAGGGTGAACCTAACCCAAAACGCCTCAAAGAATCTGATGTCTGGTTTATTTTATTTCATTTATATTTATATATATAGTGCCAGCATTTTATTTTATTTTTTTGTTATTCTACGAAGGCATGCCAAATGTCTGTAATTATAACGGTATGTGTTTCAGCTATGACATCATGGCTTCCTGCTGGAGTGGTCTGGCAGAGGAGAGACCTCCGTTCTCCATCATCATAACCAGTCTGGAGAAGTGCACTCAGGTCAGAGCATCTTGTGTGTTATAGACTCTCCATTCAGGCTGGTAGTAGCACAATGGTAGGATGTTTGGACTTCGGCGCCAAAGGCCCCAGATTCAACTCCCGTCCCAGGAGCTCAATCATGATAGGATGTGCTGTCTGTATCATGCCAGTGCAATTAACATCCTTGGTCTATCAGTACCAGCTGGTGCTCGCAGGTTTACTGCAATATTCAGTGCTATGGATGTTGTGGGCTTCCTCCTGCCCTGAACTGACAAGCCTTGATATAAGTGAAAAAAATCTTGAAAGCAGGTCTAAACACCAATTCAATAAAGAAAAGAAAAATATAAAAAATAGAGTTACCAATCCTTCCTGGGTATGTGCTATAGCACAGTAGCAAATGTTTCAACATTAGCCAAAAGTACCTGAGTTCGAACCTACCCCAGGGACCTTACATCAGTGTTCACAGAAGTTACCTATCTGTTCATCATAATATTGTGGCAGTGCAGTTATCATCTTTGATTTGTCAGTATCGGCCAGTGATTGCAGGGTTACTGCAACACCCAGTGCTACAAGTGTTGCCGGTTTCCAACTGAAAACCGACAATCTGTGATATGAATTAAATATTCTTGAAACCCCATTTTAAAACCTCCTCTATTAGATATGGAAGTTTTGATGTGACCTGGTCTGTAATGGACGCTGGTGTCCAAAGTTAACACCCCACCCCACCTAAACACTTGCCCATCACGACATGCTCTCAAACACTAAACCCAACTCTATATTTACTCAAATACTAAATCCACTTCTACATGCTCTCAAACACTAAACCCACCCCACAAAAATAATTGCGCACCTCTATATGCACTCAAACATTAAACCCACCTCTATATGCTCTCACACTAAACCCACCTCTATATGCTCTCAAATACTAAATCCACCTCTACATGCTCTCAAACACTAAACCCACCCCACAAAAATACTTGTGCACCTCTATATGCACTTAAACATTAAACCCCTCTATATGCTCTCAAACACTAAACCCACCTCTATATGCACTCAAACACTAAATCCACCTCTACATGCTCTCAAACACTAAACCCACCCCACAAAAATACTTGCGCACCTCTATATGCACTTAAACATTAAACCCACCTCTATATGCACTTAAACATTAAACCCACCTCTATATGCATTCAAACATTAAACTCACCTCTATATGCACTCAAACACTAAACCCACCCAACCCAACTACTCACCCACATCTACATGCACTCAAACACTAAACCCACCCACTCACCCATCACAACACTCATCTCTACACACCCTCAAACCTTAAACCCACCCACCCAAACATTGCCCACATCTGGAGACTAATGAGAAAGCGCCATGGTTAAAGCTTGCCCAATAACTAGTCACAGATCCTTAGCCTTGGTATTGGAGTAAATCAGGCGAGGAGAGTAGTTGTAAAATGTATTATCCATGGCGGCTACCCTCAACTAGTACTTTAGAAAGGCATTCTTCATGAATATTCGCAAGTTTGTTTTCTTAAAAGTACATAGATCAATTACGATTTTTGTTAAATTCGTTACCAGCTTGATTTCCAGGGCATACAGGTTTTTACAAGCCAAAACTTCTCGTACACCCCTCAACCTTCGGTTTCAAGGTATATGAGAAATTTCCGTTCGTAAAAACCTGTACACCCCAGAAATCACGCTAGTAATTAATAATGCCAAAGAATCAATGACCATCCTCATCTTATGATACGTTTACAATCTATTGTAATTCTGTGGATTGTGCCCCAGAAGTACAATTCATAATAATGTGTTTGTCCTTACTCAGTGTAATGTCTCAAGGGCCGAGATTATACTGCCAGCATATATCTCTGTCCACGGTCCCTGATTTCTCCATTTATAGAGAAACCTGCTGATGCTCTGATAAAAAGTCCTATCTCCAGACACATACCAGTTAGGATATTGTAATCCAGGTTTGGAGCCTTGCTCTGGCAGATAAACAGGCGAGTCACAAGAGTTGGAGTGACTTTCATTAAAAGCATGCAGCACATGACACTGCATGATCACGTTGCAGGGTATAAGGATTTTTATACTCTCGCCGAGAAATGTATTTCCCGCTTGAGAAATGTAATTCCCTATCGAGAAATGTATTTCCCACTCAAGAAATGTATTTCCCTATCGAGAAATGTATTTCCCTCTCAAGAAATGTATTTCCCTCTCGAGAAATGTATTTCCCTATCGAGATGTATTTCCCACTCGAGAAATGTATTTCCCTATCGAGAAATGTATTTCCCTATCGAGAATTGTATTTCCCTATCGAGAATAATCCATAAGATGTACATCAGTGACCGACCTACTATTGATCTTCTACAAAGTGTCCAGGCATACATTGTATGTGTTTCACTATGTTAATAATGCTATAGATAAGCTAATTAAGCAGATAGTGATAGTGATTTGCTGTAGGGGAAAACCTTAAATAACCTTTCCCTCGTACTCGCTGACACTACTACCACTATCCTACCAGTAAACACAGTATTTAAAGGCATACAATCACGGATTGTTCACATATTTCATGGTCAAACATATTTTACTGAAAGTAGGTACATTTGATTTGTCTAGACAAGTATATTGGGCAACAAGCTACATTTTCCACATGCCCCACTGGTTTTAAATATTTTCTTCTTTTTATTTTGTGATATAAAAAAATAATAAAAAGTAAAATATTAAACTGACAAGCCGTAATATAAGTGAAAGAATCTTGAAAGCACCTCGAACCCCAATTTAATTTTTTGTAATTACTCTTTAGGGCATCTCCAGTTGCCTACAGCATGGAGAGGGTTAAAGACAAGTACGTTTATTGCCACCATTTTTAATGGCAATTACATGCATGGACAAACATCTCACAATATCTCAAGTTGCCATTAAAGTCTTGTTATAGTGGTCCTGTTACGGTTGTGGTTTAACCAGTACAGAACATTACTGATGTGATTGTCTTGTTGAAACAGAACATTACTGATGTGATTGTCTTGTTGAAACAGAACATTACTGATGTGATTGTCTTGTTGAAACAGAACATTTTTAGAAATTCTTATGGAACTGAAAGTGCAAAGCTTACATAATTATACAGGGCCTGTCATTGTTTACACCACTGGCTGATCGATCACTCAACAACTATTTGGTTTTGCTTCTTTTTTTTTGTGGGGTTTAACATGTTTAAGGGCACACAATCACAGTTTGTTGACATATTTCATGGTATATTAGGCAACAAGCTACATTTTCCACATGTTTTCAATATTTTCATGTTTTTAAAATGATTTTGTTATCTCCATGGCCATTTCATGCACGTTTTGAAAAATGTGAGATAAAAAATATTCTGTTGGCTGGGAGGGTATACCATGCATTTCCCCCACCCCTCCTCCCCAAACCTCCATGGTAGACCCTCCCAGCCCACAGACTAAAATAAGATATGAAAATATTGAAAGCCAGTGGGACATACTGAAACTATAGCATGTTGTCCATTACACAATGTACTTGTGTAGACAAATTGAATGTACATACTTTCAGGTAAATTACGCTTATTGCTTCATTTAACTAAATTTTACTAAGGCCATAGTTAATTGATTCCCTGGTTTACAGATCTGCTGTCCCGATTCTTTCCACTGTGGAAAATATAAATAATTATATTTGTTATATTCTGCCGACAGTGCACAAGCATTTTGAAAATTATAACAATAAATGGTCATGGAAAAGGTCGTATACCGGTAACCCATCATTGAACATGAACAAGACTGGCAGGCAATGGTGGACACAAAGTTGAGGCCAGTTTGATTACTTACTGGTAAATATGTACTATAAAAGTCTAATTTATAACAATTACTGCTATTGACAAGCATTCAAATCTAAAAGACTTATGTGTATTGGTGTTTATAACAGTTATTGAAAATTATATTGATCAATTGTATTTATTTTCTGTCAACCGACCATTCATAATCTCCAATAATTTGTATTTTTATATTGGACCCGACCGACTGGCAAAAATATCAAATTATATTTGTTTATATTTCGACCACCCGCGTCAATGATCACAGAAAAATCTGTAAACCAGGTAATCAAATAACTATGGCCTAATATCATGAATATGGGGTTAGACAGGGTGATGCCATATTCTCAATGTTATTATTCTTGGTGCAGGTAAACATCATGTTCATATAACTAAGCTATATTGTTCTTTTTTTAAAAACTTTGTTATAGGATGAGAGTGTTACATCCCAGGGTCTACCAATATTATACCTTCCCAAAGTCTCTATGGCTCGGGACTACAAGATGCCAGTGCCCTTAAAGACATTGCACACAGGTTCCGGTGAGCGTAGTGCTAGTGCCTTGGACGGTTATCTGGAACCGCTGTTGCCCACATGGATCACCAATGACCTCCCTGACCCAAGACTGACCAATGACGATGACATTTCTGACGAGGACTCGAGGTAAATCAAACTCGGACTCTACAAGCAGCTCCAAAACGAACCTTCATCAAAACTGTGTCAACTGTCGTGCCATCGCCTCGGAAATACCGCTGTTCTATGGAAGGATATCACAGCGTTTGTGACGATGATATTTCTCATTCACACGAAGGTCGACTATGATGCTTGTGCTCTGGCTGTGATTTTATGTGCTCATCAGTGAAGAGAGTGGTGTTCGTTGATTTTATGTCCTCATCAGTGAAGCGAGTGGTGTTCGTTGATTCTGGGAGCACACATACTATACATTCACTGGATGTATTGTATATTTATGTTAAAGTGGTAAAATCATCTTTGCATGCAGTATTACATATTTTATTTCCCAATTTTTACTCTTTTTTTTCTGCATAATACAGGTATTACCAGTTTGGGTAAATTGTGAAAAATAATTATAATGCTATTCCCCCAATGGCAGGATTGCTTTGTTCTAAATATATAATATCAGTATCTTGTTATAAAAAATAGACTGACCTGCAATTTTTCAATGAACTGCCATTTTATTGTTAGCAAAAAGGATCATTACATGGGACACTGGGAATAGTGCATAAAACTATGGTCAGTGTCAGAATGCTGATCACCAATGTCAGAGGGTTGGTGTAATTAACTCTCTCCATGCTGTAGGCAACTGAAGATGCCCTAAAACCAGTGCCTGTGTCTACTCCAGCAGGGAGATGGTTAATTAGGTGGTGGGGATCATATTTCTTGATTATTAAAATATCTGGAAAAGAATAATATTTTTCATATTAAAATGGTTGTATTAGAATCATGTAATAAACATAAAAGTGACCTTTGAACTGTGCAAAGATGATATTGCTACTTTAAGGGAAATATGTACATATTTAATGTAAAAAAAATAAATTTAAAAAAAATAAAAAATGTCCAGACCCATGTACATTAAATAAATACATAATAATTATTATTCTGGTACCAATTCATCTTCTTGGAAGTATTGCAAGAATATGTTAAGTACACAATGTAGTATGCTGAGCATCAACTTTTACTTCCATTATTTTGATGGTATGTAAAATTGGCATCTATATAATACAGCAATTAAGCATAGATTTAATTGAAGTATACACATTATACGACCACACACATTATGAAACTTTTCATTGAAGCATGCACAGCATTACAAACTTCTTTTATACCGTAGGTTATTATTTTTATTGCATGATATTTCAAATTTTGTTATTAAAAATAACAAGAAATATTGTCTTAACTGACTGGTTTTAAGCAATAATTGAGAACAAAATTAATTAAAATGGGAATAATTCTGGGTATCGTCATTCAGAATTTGATTTGCAGTCACGACATGTCTATATTTCTGAAGAAGAATCATACGCTCAAATACATTAGTCTATTCTGTTATAAATTAACATCCAAACTAAAAGATGCCAAACATTTGACGATCTACTGAATATAACGTTACAAATACAGTGTTTAATTTAGATATATTTTTAAAGGCCTTGCATTGATAAATACTAGTATCGTATGAAAATATGGACATTGAAATAGTTATAAATCGTGTCTTGTTCACGCAAATAGACATTTTTTAAAGAAGTGTTATTCAGTCACGTCAGATATCTCATTATGCACGTACACAGAAAACATTCAAGCCGTGATATACGTGAACTAATCTTGAAAGTGACTCTAAAGCCAATTCAATAAACCAACCAACTCTTAATGCTAGTGTAACAGAGGACCATACCACATTCAGAGTCCAACGCTCTTCTGACTGAGCCGAGACCAGTAGGAGCACCTTATACCACACCTGGCTACACTAGCATTAGACATCTAATATTGACCACTTAACTCTGTATTATTATTATTATTATTATTATTATTATTGTTTTACGTCGCAGCTGGAATAGTTCACCCATAGGCGAAGACTATAGCGTTACATTACAATAGACATGTAAGAAAATAATAACAAGCGTGAAAAACCATGCAAAATGTCCAGAGTAATATGTAGAACATAGATAAATAGACAACGATAAGACAGTGTATAATTAAAACTTTTCATAAAGTTGAATATCCTTTAAAAAGGATAAAATAAGGTGCCCAGGAACCTGGGTAAATAAATGTTTGAGATAGGCGAAGAATAAAACTCGCCACGTTGAGTTGCAAAGTCCACACAGTCAAGCAAGATATGCCTAACCGTGAGGCACTGATGCACAGGTTAGACATGCTCGCTACTGAGTTAAGTTGTCTAACCTGTGCAGCAATGCATGCCATTGCAATGTTCTTCTACTAATACATGTGTCTTCTTTGTAATAGATGAAAGATGTCTCCTTGCACGCTGTTGACCATGAGTTTAATACACATCATACACATAGAAAACTTGTTCTTATCTGAATAACTCTCTGACAGATTATACGTACTTGTCAGTGATGACAGTGTCCATAAAATACACATGGCCCACATGTGTTCGTGAAATACATGCAGTCCACAAATGTTCATAAAATACATGTGGCCCACATGTGCCCATGAAATACATGCAGTCCATACATGTCCATAAATATATATGGACCACGTGTGTTCATGAATGTTTGCAGTCCGCACTGTCCATAAAATACACATGGCCCACAAAATACATATATTCCACACGTTTCCACAACATACATAATCATATAGCCCACATGTGTCCGTAAAATACATGCAGTCCACACATGTCCATAAATACATATGGCCCACATGTGCTCATGAATACTTGCAGTCCACACATGTCCATACAATATACATGGCCCAGATATTTCCATGAATGCTTGCAGTTCACACATGTCTATAGGATACACATGGCCGACATATGTCCTTGAAATACACGCATGTCCATAACATGTCCATAACATGTCCATAACATACAAATGCTCAGGAGAATATTTATAACACATGTACATTCATATGTGTCTCTGTTATATTCCTTGTACGTGTAATTCATTCATCATGAAATAATCATATTTAACTGTTACCATTTTTACCTCCTTTTTGTCATGTTTAAAAAACTGACCATTCTAGAATAAAAGTGCATATTATCAATGGAATTGTAACATACATGTATAGATGATTTATAGATGTTCTATTTTATATCAACTTTGTCCCAAATGTAAGAGTATTTTATTTCCAGAGCTTCACCAAATGCGAATATATCAATTATTTCACGAGGGACATAACGTTGATATTAAATAGAATGTTCTATTTATTGCCCAATATGTATTATAAATAGTATTGAATTAACACGCTGTGGATGAAGATCAAATGCGATCTGTAATCCTGAGACAGATAAATAATGTAAATAATAAATAAATAAATAATATACTCTTGATTTCACATCTATAGGACATTATGCCAATAAATTGAATAATTCTAAGAGAATTGCTCCATTGTTTGAAGATCTGCTAACAACCAATGGCATCGTTAAAATAAACTGTCAATTTATATGGCATTCTATGTACATATCTCAATATACCACATGTTCTCCAACACTCATGCGGGCGCAATAATGTTAAAATATGTGTAAATAATGTTATAATATTGTAATTATGTGTTCTAGATCAAACAGCTTAATTCCTATTTGAGTTGCAAATAAATTATTTGGACATAATTATTATTTATTTCATTGCATTGTTATTAATCAATGTCATGTGTATTTATTATTTGTATCTCGCAAACATTTTTCGCTCTTATTTTTTTGTACATGCAACGGATATAAATTGTTGGAATATCTGGCATCTGATTTAATAAATATATTCTCACGGTATCGTTTATGTTGCATTTATTATATGTCTGCCATTTACCCTCACATATTTTATTTCACTACGACGCTACTGTATTTTTCTGCTCACCAACGAGTCCATTATGGTGACATTTGAAAAGACGTATGCGTAAAATAGTCGCCGTTTCCAGCAACTATCAATGAAATTTCAGCCAGTATTCTATGTACGTGCACATGTGGAGTATGTGTGCCGTTGTTCGTGATATTTCAACTAATATATATATTTTTTAAATTAAAAATATAATGGGAGCCAAGCCTAACATTGCGTCCTAATGTCGTTATATCGTTGGCATGCACACTGTATTTCAATAGATATGACGGCCATT
>JAUTBT010018168.1:0-21802 GCA_032361225.1 Lepetodrilus schrolli
ATATAAATATAATACCAATCAATATAAGTTATATATTATTGATTTTCTTTAACCCTCTGAGACTATGGATAGTCTACCCATTTTCATAAAAGAAAATGACTAACCATTTACTCATAATAATGATAATAATAATAAACATAATAATACTGTAATACCTAACATTTATATTACGCCAAATCACGTTATAAAGCGTACTCATGGTGCTACATTATTACCCCAGTCATTGGATCAGTGTGCTCTCATTTCCCTTCTCAACTCCCTGGGGAGTATACAACCTAAGCTGTCATTTGAGGTGCTATAGGGTTATCATTCACAATTCCATTTCATCCTACTGGATACTATCTGACGGATAACTATTACGTCACACCATAATTATCATTCAAGCCGTTTGGTCATACGTCATTAATCGTACACCCTAAACACGCCATATACCCGGTACCCCATTTTCCATAAAGGAATACTAACCATTTGTCATACCAGCCATTAGGTTATAATATGTGTACGTCATTTGTCATACACTTAATTTGTCAGACAGTCATTGCCAATACAAGCCATTTGTCATTGGTAAGACATTAAATTGTCACACACATCATTTGTTATACATGTACATCAATTGTTATACATGTACATCGAATACGATTTATCATATACGTCATAATTATGTCATACATTTCACTTGTCACACAAGCCATTCGTAATATACAAGCTATTATTAAGACACTCACTTTAGTAGTTATACATAACTGAATATAGGCATTAAACTAAATAACAGAGAAATCTAGTATTTAAACATTTTATTAAAACATCTCACGTAAAATGAAGTTAATGTATGTATGGTATGCATCTCATATAACATAGATATGAATTTCAAAGCAATCAGCATCCTCTCTCTCTCTCTCTCTCTCTCTCTCTCTCTCTCTCTCTCTCTCTCTCTCTCTCTCTCTCTCTCTCTCTCTATCTCTCTCTCTCTCTCTCTCTCTCTCTCTCTCTCTCTCTCTCTCTCTCTCTCTCTCTCTCTCTCTCTCTCTCTCTCTCATAACATTTACCAAGCGAGCTAAGCATCTATTAATAGACACACCGGTCACAGAGGAAATGCGACTTCCCGCCTGATCTATGCTCAGACCGTTGCGCTTCTAGCTCGATATCGATGGCAGTAACGACAGTCCGTCTCACCTCAGCTGCACCGCCTGCATCCGCTTAGGGACCGCACCATAAGATCCGTGGTTCAGGGGAATCATTCCATTCGAAAACGTAAATTCCCTTTCTCTGAATTCCCTCCCGAATTCAACGTCAGGTCGCAGCCCCTCAAATTCCATTGTTCCGGCTTGTATGAAAAGAAAACGCCAATGAAAACGATATGACGACATTCAATTTGCATCGTCTATTCTGCATGTATTTTTGGATGATTTTACGATCGCTTTATACGATTATTGATAATAGAAGGTACCGTAAAATCACCTTTATTAGCCCTTTCGTGATAATGTATTTATTGGGCTTTCATTCTATTAATAATTTTATTTTTAAAGAGAAACCGTATAGTATTGTTTCTAAAACTACTCTAGCCTTATATATTAGTCTAAGCTTCATTATGTATACAGAGCACGTGCATAAACTTAGTGAATTCACGGAAATATCCGATCTGCTCGATTACGGAAATGCCCGAATGAATCTGCTCGATTACGGAAATGCCCGAATCTAAAATACACTTTAATAATCTAAATGATGGTTTAACATATCCTTTATCACTGAAACAACAAGAACGTGTTAGTTTTGGTTGCATTGATATGCATCACAACTATCTAGAGATATATGAGCCAATTATGATGTTTCTATAGCTCACAATAAAAACCTTTTTTTCATCCAGTAGAATAACATTATTCAAGGTGTTCTTTCATAGTTGGGAAGTGAGGTATTTACATAAGCTATGGTCTGTTTGCCAATGACCCCATTCTCTATGAATACAAAATAAATAAACGACACACACACACACACACACACACACACACACACACACACACACACACACACACACACATTGACTTTCTAGCCGCCAAATATCCGATAATAAAAGAGATTGTGGGTTCTAGACCCAGGTTTGGTAGAGATATTTCTCTGTGAACCTGAAAATCATGGATATCAATTTTGTGACTGGTAGTAATTAAACAACACCTCCGAACAATATAAGTATGGTTTTAGTTGTGCCCTGCCGACAGCTACAAACAATCCGGGTATGAACCGTAACGAACTGGAGAGTTACCACTGTTAGAACATCTCAGTTATGTAGTAGGTCTGCATACTAAAGGTAAGTTGGTTGGTTGAAAATCATTTTGAACGGCTTTCAAGATTATTACACTCATATCACGACTGGTATGCATTGTATACACATGCCCTGCTTGTGTTAAGCCAGAGTTCCGCCGGCTGTTGGTGATAGCGCACGGAATATCCTGCTGCAGCCAGACCATGGATACACCACTCCGAACGGAAATGTATACGATTTAGTGTTAGGCATATTTGTATCATCTATTCCTTACTCTGTAACTGCCACTATGGATGCTATTGAGAAAATAACATTTAGTAAATGTGTTCACACGACAGTACTAAAATAACTATATCCATAGCGGTGCACCCCAAACTTCCTGTACAGGTAGACGTGTATGTGTCTTTACTCTTACAATACAGAAGATTTAGTAACCACTAACCTTGAAAGTGGAGGGCGACCTGCGGAAATATCGAGTGTGTCAGCGCAGGTTTGTGTAGATAACGAAATGATATCGTAAACTTGACTTGCGTGTTACGCCAGACCACGTGACAGTCTATATATGTGTTTAGGCCGGAACAGTTGATCTAATATACCATATGCTCACTTTTATATTTATGTCGCGCATATAGAATCCTTGCAGTAATTATCCTGTCAGTACCAGCCGGTGCTCGCAGGTTTACTGCAAAATTCAGCGCTACGGATGTTGCGGGTTTCCTGCTGCTATAAAATGATAAGCCGTGATATAAGTGAAAACAATCTTGAAAGCTGCTCCAAACCCCAATTTAAAAACAAATCATCTCAAACAACACCAATGTTGACGTTTTGTTTCTGCTACGTACGTGGTGAAAACTGAAAATGATGTATTTCGTTACGTCCATAGCGCGTAGCGTACATTACACGCTTGATATACACGTGATAAATAATGCATTATCTGCCCAGAGTATATCTCGGAACTACTGATTGATCACGTGTACACATAGTAAAGGATACTAGCTAGACTAGAGAAATGGAAGAGTCTGTTAATGTTGCAAATCTCAAGCTATAGCCGATGAATTCCATTTCCTATTTAGATGTGAATATTTCATAAATAAAGAAATATATGTGCCAAACAAATATTAAAAATTTACTAATATGTTATCTTTCAAGATTAATAAGTAATAATAACATACAAATGATCAATAATTTATCACGTTTCATACGCATTATCATAGAAACTATTGCAAATTTAATGCATAATGAGCAACATAATTCTTTTGAATACTAATGTAAACAGTATTGTGTGTCCATCCGACCATGCTATCTTGATGATTGTTTCTTTTTGTTATTATTTTGAATTTTGTACTCTTGTACCACCAGGTGTGGCTTAAGAGAATAAAGATGATGATAAGAAGATTTTCTTTGTTTTTCTTTATATATAACTCGTGTGATCATATGCCACTGTTCTTTACATTACCCATGGGAAATGTTCCTAATCATTTATTAGCCATTTGAGCATTTCTACCGGGAAAACACAGTTTTGCCGTGCAAGAAATGAGCTGGTGTATTTCTCGCCACCGGCAGCCAATCAATGACGGGATAGTCTGACACACCTACCACGACAAATGTAGTTAAGCCTCCAACGGGTACTATTAAGCAAAGTGTAATAGCTATAGTATCCTATCGATTGCATACCCTGTGTTTTATATTACTATAAATATAAGTAAAGTGAAATTACTTACCGTGGGGTATCCCAGTCAAGTCATACATTGTTTTATGTCCAAACAATTTGCTCTATCTGCCTAAGCTCTTCAATGGTGTGTGCTTTCCAGCTACAGGGTTCGATCTCGATCTGTTAAATTAGTATATAACAAAACCTCGATTAACCGTTCATTGGGCCTGTTCATGGTATCCCAGTAACTCTTAAGAGGATGTCAACCCTTTCAATGCTAAATTAATCACACTGGCTCCTATAATATGGCATGTCTGATTGCCCCAGCAGGTATGGGGCTAAATTTAAGCACGTGGGTAACGCACAGTTCCTTCAACGCCGGGTGCAGTGGAATTCGGTTAGAACGACATTCCTCTAAATCGACTGTGCCGGGTAACAGTGTCATATATTAATCCGCCAGCGTGATTTGATGTTGCGCAAAGCATGCACATCCGTTACTCACCGAGTTCATCCGCGACCTTTGATCCTGAGCGTTTATACCATGTGCATTTGGTCTTATAGAGTGACGGTATTGTGTATCTGAGATAAGATCTCCAAGAAAAGATGTGGCTTTCATAAAGGTCGTGTATATATATATATATATATTTATTTTTATTTTTATTTTTTAAATTTTTTTTATTCTCTTGTATTTTTTGGTAGGGGTCGTCTACCCTTAGAAATATGCACAAAGAACATTACTAATCTCTCTTAACTTATTTTACTCAAAGACATGAATGGTGCCACCAATGCAACAGGAAGTTGCCAGATCGTTCGGAGCACCGCATTTCCTGAATTTACCGATTGGCGGACGGAGCGGAGTCTCTGCACGCAACTTTTCCCGCCAAAATCAATATCCGGGTGATTAAATATGCATGTTACCACCACGGCATTAGAACACAAACATCATACACTCTTGTATGAGGATCGGGATATGAACCATACGTTGGAAAATCAAAGTAAGTCCTTTATCTATTTAAGTGGCTATATAATAATGACAATACATGTATTCGTACACATGTACATTGGAGATAATTGAAAGCGAGTTCCTTCCAAATATAGTATATTCCAATCTAAAGTATGTTGTGTCCAAATTTTTACGTGTACTACGTATATAAATTTCTTTTCATTTTCGTTCTACATCTATTTTCTAAGGTAATTTTCAAGAGGAGAATCAACGTATCATAATAGTTCTATATCTGTAGATTGTACATACATTTTATACACTAATAATTTAGCGTGGGCTATAGGTGGTAAGCCGTAATTATAACGGGAGACGTGTTTACATAATTAATAATATCTCTGGGTCGCCAATGGAAACCAGGTTTTATGTTAACAGAATTAATTCTGTGTCTATGCTGCATGAAGTCACGCTAACTGTATCCTAGATACATTAATTTATATATATATATATATATATATATATATAGAGAGAGAGAGAGAGAGAGAGAGAGAGATAGAGAGATAGATAGATAGATAGATAGATAAATAGATAGTTAGATAGATAGATAGATAGATAGATAGATGGATAGATAGATAGATAGATATCCGTGTAAAAACTCCCTTTATTTTATTGAAACTATATAGAGAATCTCACCCAAGTGTCTTGGGATATCAAATATATCAACACGAGTCGACAATGCTTGAACAATGGTTGAACAAATAAATACTTGGATCAAGCGATATCTACAGCATGACATCACAATGGTAGAACAATCAAATAAACAATATATAAAACAAAGAATTGCGTCAAACGATATCTACTGCGAAAAGACAGTATTGTGTGATAAATAAAATTATATATCCTGTAATATTTCAGGTTTTCCAGTGCAGCCACTGAACCCGGTCACGGTGAAAGACATAGATATTTATCGGGAGTAACCTCCCCTGAATTAAGACGGGCGCTGCCGTAACCATGCCCCTGTCGCTACTGAGGTCACGTGAGCTGTCATGGCAGGACCGCACATTGAACATGGAGTTGATGCTGTCCCCGCAAAGCTCCCGTCTGTTGTTCAACAAACACAAGTCTCTGAACACCAGGTGCAATAACGCTCTGGATCTGTACGAGAAGCAAGTCGGCTTCCTGGTCAAGGGCATCGCGGTGGAGAAGAGACTCTTGGAGAGGTGGGCCTACCTTAGGGAGCGGGTCTCGTAGGCTGTATTGTTTTTACCCAATCTAACCCCATGACATTAATTGTCTGGCCAGTTAAATAAGTTTAAACTAGAGTTACGTTATTCTTGCTACATTACCGGTGGGGTCTATTCCTCGGACCCGGACCCAAATCCCGGCAACCTGATTGGCTCAGGTGGTTAGGATTAAGGTTAGGGTTAGGGTAGGAAATTACTTAATTCATATTTTTGATCACGTGAACTAATCAGATAGCCAGGAATTGGGTCCGGATAGACCGCAAGTACGGGTCTGGTTTCGGCTCCACGTCCGGGTCATGGGAATCGATCTCACCTACATTGTTCTATGTATGGCGATGGGAGACTTTAACAGCACTTCATGGCATCACTAGAAAGCATGAGGATGCAATTGTCCTTATTATCAGACCCTCACACAATGCTGTTATGCCTTGTGGATACCCGAGACATGCTTGTACAACGCCACCTATATCCAGATTAACTCCCCTTTGCATCAGAGGACTCATTGAAGACAGGTTATTACGTTCCAGCAAACTGGGTTTTCTCTGACGTTTTCTGCTTAACATATAGAACTCCTATCAGAAGTTACCTTCATCCTGTGGTCTTACTCATTCCAAAATAAGCTAATACATTACAGTTAATTAACGGAGCATAAACAGTTCATGGAGAGGTACACTACTGAAGGTACATATATTATTGTAGAGAAACTGTTAGCAACGGAACGAGTACGGGGATGTTGTTTTGTGAAGAGTGAAATTAATGGAGAACATACCTTATCTACAAATTAAGCTCATGATAGTCATAGGTGAACTCGGGTGGTCAGAAGTCTAGATCTCTGCATGTCCTAGTAACTGTATCCCACAAAATCACGGAGAAATGGCAGAGGTGACTACGACCGCCCATTGTATCCCCAGCTCTATATTAACTATAAGGCGCTGACATCCATGTTTGTCTCCAGGTACAGATCCAAGCTGGTGTCTCGTCAGAAGGAGCTGGTTGTGCAGAGATCTCAGTCAGCTCAGGAGATGAGGAATGTGGAACTACTCACTGTGAAGGACAGAAGCAGGTGACACATCTAGAATTAACTTGAGTCCGATCGACTATATGAGCTCAAAAGCGTATCTCAGATACTGGCACACGACTACCAATAAATATGTTTTACTTGAATATTAATCGAAATTTTTGTTATGGCTTTGCATAGCTAAAACGTTCCTGTAATAAACGAGATTGATGTAATTTTCCATTCTGGTTCTATTTTAAAATTAAAATTCTCTTTTAGGTCGGCTCCCGTGGGTTCCTGTCGCGGATCCAGTCCTCCTCGTTACGAGGGAAGGAGGTCCAGAGGGGTGTTCCTCACTGAGATCGAAGATGACCGGACGTCAAAGCTCTCCAAAAACAAAAGAGTACCAAAAGACTTCCAACGCGCACCAACATATTTCAAGAAATACAAACCCCAACTGCCAACACCTACCAGTACGTCCGTCGTGTTTAAGAAGAAGACGTACGTTACGTTCGGCGTCAGAGCTCCGTCGGTGTCCACGGAATCGGACACCTCCGAGTCCGAGGAGGAACCAGAGGTCGAGGTCAAGGACGAAGCGCATCCTCTAGACGTCAAGATCAAGAACTTCCTGGACGAGGTGAAAGCCTTCAACGAGAAACCCGCGTCTCTTAAGCGATGCCGAGGATCCAGAGACCTGTTTGCGTACCTGAAGGAAAACGAAAACAGTGCCGATGGTGTAGCGGTGAAGAAGTACACAAATGTCATAACAGACAGACAGCGACTTGAGGCCGCCTTCAACTCCTTCTGCAAGACGAAATCGCGGGAGGCTCTAGTGACAATGATGCGCCTTGCTGCCAAGATGAAGGCTAATGCCGCCCAGGCTAGGAACACTAATCCTGTGGTTTCTGTTGTCCCTGTTGTTGCGGTGATGAAATCTTCCCGAGTGTTTATGTCTTTGAGGTCTAGAGTAAAACCGAACAGAGACGAAACTGACTGACAGGGGCGTAGCCAGGGGTAAAATGCAAGGCAGGTGCGCATGTTACTAAGGGCGAACAGCGGGAATTAAATGCCAAAGTCAAAGACAACATCATCTGCAGGCACGGGCATTCTTAGGCGTAATAGTACCTACGCCCCTGACTGAACGTGTGGACGCTGCTATTGCATTTAACGTAAACATAGACTGTAAATCTTAACGGAAATATAGATTATAATCAATACCCATGTTCACTCTGACCAATACATCCCGACACATGAATGGTGCGGTTGTAAAGATATCTTTAATAATAGTTATTATTTGTCAGCTGTGTATAGTCCCATTGTCATGCTAAAAACACAATGAGGCGCTGGTATAATCTCTGACAATTACTGACAATATGATTGCTTTAATGTAAAACCGCTGGTCTTGGGTTCATATGTGAACGCTGATAGTATGCATGTCTGGTCAAAAATGGCGGCCTATTCCTTCCTAGACACAGATTTCAACAGCTCTGGGGCCATGTTCCCGTAGCTATCGTATACGTAACGACATCGTTTAATCTTCGTGGAGGAAGATGTGATGAGCCCGATAGTGATAATTTCCTCCTCGAAGGCTTAACAACGTCGTTACGTATCCGATAGCTCCGGGAAATGATCGAATCCCTAAGAACAGCTAGCATGGATACGTGATGCTGATTCAACGAAGTGGTAAATAAATGATATGCCGATCATGATCTTGATAAAATGCGTTCTTGCCTTAAACCACTGGTGCTGGCATAATATATTTATAAGCAATGGGAGATGGAGTGCAAGTGGTTGGTCCGAGTCCGTGTTGTTGGTGTCTTCAGGAGTGGATTTGGTCCCGTGGAGCATCCACTCCGGTAACATCCACTCCAAGGATGTGCTCATCTTCTCCAAGGATGTGCTGCTCTTACTCGATTCTCACGGAGATTTTGTAGTTAGCGGCAAATACTGAAGTTATCAATTTGAAATAAATGTTTCTAGTGGGGTTTTTTTTGGTGTTACTATTCAATACTCTGTAAAATGTATATCCTGGAATCGTTTGGCCCATTTTAACCCATTCATATTGCATAATTAATTAATTCATCGTCGCGTATGGGTAAATGATTTCCGCTGTGACGTAAAACAATAACTCACACATTCACTCACTCACACGTATCGATCGGTTGTACGACGATTTTATTTTGATTGGTCGTACGCGTTGAATTTGTTCTAGTCATGCGTTCTCGGTCGTTGCAATCCGTCGACTGGAATTATGAATCGCTTCGCAAATACGCGCACACAGTGCGATTTGACGCATCGTTACAATCGATCGACCTGTGTGTCCACCATATCTGTGACGCCAAACTCTACTCAACGTTTTGTCAGTTGCGGATGTCCGCGAGTATTGGGCATTGCTTCAGAGGATGGTGTTCTATATGTTATGATTAGGCAGCAGCATTGGTTCAATAAAGAACTGAGGTATTATCTGAAACATATTATTAAGAGTGAGTGAGTGAATGAATTGTTTTACGTCATAGCGGGAATCTTTCACCTATATGTAACGAATAAAATTTAATACCATAGATCGTTTAAAATTAAAAGCAGACTGAAAAATGAAAAATGAAAAAAATATATGTTTATTCTCTCTCTCCCCCCTCTCTCTCCCTCCCCCTCTCTCTCTCTCTCCCTCACACACACACACACACACACACACAAGATGGACTGGTGTATTGCTTTAAAATAGCAAGAATTGAATTGAATGTCGCGTTCATATATCTTTATTCAATAACATAACTTTATTCAACATGCAAAAAACATATACAAGCATGTATTCATTGAACGTATATATAAAATAATAGAATTGTATAAATATAATTTGACTATATAGTTCAACATTCCTCACTCAAAGCCCGTTTGAACTGACGACTCGGAATAACTGCATTGTTTATGTTTTGCCAATCTGTTTGTCTTTTGTTTTTTTTAATAATAATTTAGTTTATCATACGTGTAACTTGCTCATACATGGATAGCTAGAGAGACTAGCATGTGTGTTTGTGGGTGCGCGCGTGTGTGCTACCGGTATTGTGTGTGTGTGTGTGTGTGTGTGTGTGTGTGTGTGTGCGTGTGTGTGTTATCTTTGTGGACTAATACAGCGATTGTTTTTAATAGTTGTACATATGTTATGTTTACTATTTATGCATTCTTGTTGATCGAAAGTGACAGCTGTAAAATATGAATGGGTGTTGATTTCGGATGGTCCGAAGAATACAATTTGAGTGGCATGTATAATTGGTGGGCTATGCTATACAGTGTTTTGGTAAAAGGTGTAAATGCATCCAAAAAAAAGCATAACATTGCTAACAAAAGACTATGTCCATAAGTTGTATTGTTGACTTGGTAGTTGATTTGTATTGACTGCCGAATCGGCACACACCACCATCGCTAATACTTTCTGGTAAAATGAGCAATCTTGATAATCGAGATTTCGTATTTCGAACTGCAGATCTATTGTGGTATAATATATACTTTTATGAAAATACAAAATTACAATCACGTGACAGGAAGTCACGTCATCCCCACCCAATCAGAGGGAAAGAAGTCCGAGTAGTCTTTTGAGAACTGTGTCCGAAGGCCAGTATTTTCTTTGGCCGGCCATTGATAATACACCTTGATGCCGGGGTTTAAGTACCCAGCCCACCAACTGAATGAACCCACACTCGTCACAATATGATCACAGCTTGTTAGAATGCACATGTCCACTTCAACGCTGTTGCCTTCAACGTAGATGACGTCACTTCCTGTCACGTGTTGCTTGGCCCAATCCATACCATTGGAACACACTATGAATATTACATTTTTAAACTTGGATTTGAAGAATCGTGTAGCGTTCTTTATATACTGAGAACTTGCCACATTATATCCATATGTATGGTTAACCATATCTCCTCGTCTGATATGAATACCCACAACAACTGGTCTAGTTGAGTTAGTTTCCTGTGACGTTAGTTTTTGATAGTTTTCTATTACAGTCTGTATCACTTTTGATGCCCTTTCCCGAGTGGCTGGTTTGAACGTAAACTGTCTTTTAATTTCGTCTCCAACAGCATCAAAATATTTATACGATTGCAAATACGTACCGACACAGTAGTTATGGCCCTTGGGTATATCAAACATTTTCTCATCAAACGCACAAGATTGTCTTGAACCGCGTCCTTTTGACCCTTGAACCACACACCTATAATCGTCCACTAATTTGGACGAGATTTCAAAAACTTGCACGAGCGTTAGCTGACTGTCAACTACCAAAGTCCGCTTTGTATGCGCGGCTATGCCATATGCAGAAGCGTACACAAACATCGCGTTGCCGAGTCTTCCTATAGCATGACTACAGAGGAAGTTCTTCCCATTGTCGTACTCCTTTTTAAAGGATGTCTTGCAAGCAGTCGACTGATGCGGCGTAGGAGGATGGACGGTTAACAAGCGCGGCTTGGGTGTAGTGGTAGTGATCACAGCGCTTTCGGCTTGCTTTACTCCAGGGGAGCTGACTTCTACCGTCCCAAGGGAGGTCACTCCTACTGTCGTTGGCCACTGTGTGACATTCCCAGCACGTTTCGCAGATTCTGAGACGTTTTTGTGAAATCTGAGGGCTTCGGCCAAGCCCAAGCCTGACTGGACGCCGAGTACGTTGAGGTTGGGTGAATATGCGGCTGGACCGTTGAAGAAGACTGTGTAGAACTCCGTAACGTGGCTGCGCTGATGTATTGCTAGTATACTGATCCCAGCCATGGAGACGAGCAACAGGAACGCTGCGGAAGATAAGAGAGAGAGGGAGAGTTATATTTTCCTAATATATAGGTCCCTACAGAGAAATTAGTAAATTAGTAAAATTTCCGAAATGTGCAACCTAGGCTAGGCCTACAACAAGTATTCTACTTTCCTTTGTAATAGTTCTACTACCCGTCGGACGCTTCACTAACTGAGGTGTGTCGGTGTGTGTATGTGTGTGTGTATGTGTGTGTGTATGTATGTATGTATGTGTGTGTGTATATATATGTATGTATGTGTATATATATGTATGTATGTGTGTATATGTATGTGTGTGTGTGTGTGTGTGTGTGTGTGTGTGTGTGTGTGTATGTGTGTGTGTAAATTGAGAGGATGATGAACAAGATGATGAACAAGATAAAGAACGTTTTGCTTTTTTTGTGTGTATTAGTCATGTTTTGTTTTTAAAATTCACTTTTCTGTTCCCCACCCGCCACGGAATACCAATAAGGGCAATAATATGCTATTAGGGCTACAGAAATGCTATACTCTAGCGAAACTAACGTAGGTAGCTGTAAAAGGCCCATGAGTGCAATGCTACATTAGGTGATACGGACAGTGCACCTGGAGAACCCAGCGGTTAAGGTAACTAGGTTGACCCTTAAGCCAGCGCTTAGCATTTATATATTTATATTATTATTTAATGATTTTTTGTGTGAAAAATGGCCATTAATTCATTGACGTAGTAAATACACTAACTCCAGTGCATTGCGGTAACCAGCCGATTGATAGTACCGGGCGAGTACTACCGCCTGTCTAGGTGAAATCCAGGCTAAAGAGGTGTGTTGGAACATGGGATCCGCAGAAACCCAATTATCCTTAACCTCCGGGATCCCTTCATCCACCGACACAGGACGCAACCCACGGCAAACAGGTTGCCCCATTTAGTCGCCTCTTACGACGCACAAGGGGGTGTGGGGGACCGATTCTAACCCGGATCCCCACGGGGGGAGTAATAGCCAGGAAAGTTATCTCTAATTACATAGGCCAGGGGCAGTCATTCTACGCTATGTTATTGTAGCTGTAATTTAAAATTTGAAGTACGAGATCAAAGGAAAATCCGGGTACTGCAAAGGGTTACGGGTCGTTTCGCACCAAAACCCGTCCGTCCGGGTCGTTTCGCGCCACGTCTTTTCGGGTCGTTTCGCACCAGGGTCGTTTCGCGCCAATCTCGGGTCGTTTCGTACTACTGTCGGGTGGTTTTGTCCCAGTGGTTTTGTAATGTCATTTTTTATAGTAATAAGTGTTCACATTTAGTAGGTAGTAGTTCCATATTGTTTTGTTCGATAATCCTCATCTCCATTGATGGTTTTGTACTACTCTATGTACACAATGGGTACAATATTAATCGAGTGTTTTCACAATAATAATCCTCCGCTGAAGATGTTTCGACAAACACTATGTGTTAGTTAACTTAGTTATTCATTACTATTTACCGTTTTTAAAGTAAACAAATTGGAGTATGATAGGCTACTTCCGACTCACAATTCGGTATATAATAAAGTCGAACAGAAAATTATCTACACTGTGTTACTCAAAACATGTGAATATAACCATATGAAATAGCAACTTTCCAAAGCTCTTATCTTGATAAATACTTTACTACCTAGATGAAATATGAATTTCAGAATCTTGCACCATTAATAAAAAAATGTCTGTCTATGTAGCTATCGCCAAATATGTTGAATAACCATGATAAAGTACACCAGGACAGACGACCAGAGAAGTCCTAAAGAGCATTGTCTACGCCTAATCACGCATAGAGTGGATTAAAGGAAATGCTTGTGATTAACATGATTAATTCAGCATGGCCATGTATTTCACAAACGAGAGATGGTCGTAGACTATGTTTAACTTGTAATAAACTAATGCAATGTTTTATTCTAGATGCGTCCACATACGGATCGACAGCTGGCTATGTTGGAGCTAGACGTCCATCTTCACCAGCACCCTCACTTCTATCTCAAGGCAGCACAGCTTGCAGCGGGCCTACAGGCTCAAAGCCAGTGGGCTCTGGCAGTTACTTAAAAGAGACTGGACCCTCTGGACAGATATCGTCCCTGAACGGCAGCAATGAAGGCGACGAGGAGTATTCTGTCAGTGACAATGACAACGCGGAAGGGCCGGTCTACGAGCCCACTCCGAAGTACGACATTGGCAGCGGGGACAAAAAGCGCCGCGTTTCGACAGATTGTCTGTACCAGCCTGGTGGGCCTGCAGTCGAGGTCCCTGAATACGAACCTAACCACGTTCCGGGGAGCAAGCCCGACCCCAGCATTGAATACAAGCCCGGCAGTGTTCCTAAGGAGAGCGTAAAGGAGACTGAATACACTCCTTCCGCTCTCAAAAAAACATCTCCGAAGGCGAAAAAGCGGAAAGCAACTATACCAAGCGTTCCGGTTGTCGTTCCGGAGTATGTTCCGAGTTCCGTGCCACAGTATAATCCCACGCCGATCACCCAGTTGAAGAAGATGAAGAAGTCGGTAGACACTGACCTAGAGTATGACCCAGTTAACAATTTCGTAGTGACGGCTAAACCTCCTCCTGCAGAGGTTGGTGAGGTTGTATACGTCCCCAGCAAGCGTGCAAAAACCGACAACAACAAAGAGGTTACCGACAGGTGTGTGGATATTAACGACTTTGGAGATTCCGATGTCATATCCGATGATGCCAGATTTAGCAGTGATGATGATCTCGATAAGTCTGAGCTCATAATGGACTCGGGCAGATACGAGTCACCATTGGATGAGGACACGGACGATGAAGTCAATGAAATATTCTCTGTGAAACCATTTTTCAAAGACATTCAAAGTGTTCCAAATGTCAGTGATAAGAAGATTGATATCAGTGAAAATGAGTTGAATCACCCTGTTAGGAAACCAACTAGTAATGACAAGAGTGAAAGTGAACATTCTTCAAACAAAACAGAACCCAGCGAACTAAAACTGAGTGGCAACAAATCCAAAGACAAATCTGAAAAGTCAAACTTCTCAGGGAAACTTTCTAATCAGAATGCGTCTCGGAAAAAGACTTCCAAAAAGTCAGCTGACAGTTCCAAGATGTCAAGTAGTAGATCTTCATCCAAAAAAAGCTCATCAAATGAAAAGAAAACTCACAGTTCTAGCTCAAGTATTGAAGAAAAGTCAAAGCATAAAAAGAACAATGATTCTAAATCGAACTCCAGTACTTCTGTCAAAGTCGACAAGGAGTCCACGAAACCTGCCAGTTCCGAGAAAAAACATTCCGCTTCTCACATCCATACTTCACAATTGCAGAACAAACACAAGTCTTCCTCAAAAGATAGCTCACATAGGAAAGACTCCAACAAAGACTTGGATGGGAATGTAAAGAGACCCAAAGATTCCAAGAATACCTCTAGTCCAAGCACCGCCAGCAGTAGACACAGTCAAAGTAGTTCTAAGCATAGTTCCAACAGTTCCACTCGCCACAGTCATTCAAGTAAGACCGGATCCAACGAAGCTAAAACCAGGCATGAAAAACAATCTTCCACCTCCCACACTTTGTCATCAAAAGATAAATCAAAAAAGGCAAAACAACTTGCTAACATCAATGCCGATTTGTTTGGTTCAGAGAGCGAAGAGGAAGCGGAGGCTTCAAGTAGTGTGTCCAAAAACCAAAATGGTGTTGACATGAGTGCCGAGGAAATGGCAGCATTTCTGGAAGACAGTGACTTTGAATGTGATGATGGCGACACTTTTGAAGAGTGTCTGAGGATATTTAACGAAGAACGACCCCCTGTTGCCAGCAATGGGAACAGAACAAATGAGAGAAAGGTAGTTAACACCTCCAGTTGCTACATGAAATACTACCTCATTTTAGACAATGTTTCCAACATCTTCAAATTGCATGACAAAAAATTTCCGCTGGAATTGATTCAACAATAAGAAGGATAATCTTGATGTAATTTAAGAGAGTTAACTGACAGAATTAGATTTCTTACATCAAAAATTAAAAAACATGGATTCTAGAAAATCGTCAAAAGTTGGTAGAAATATCAGTAATTCAGAAAATAAGAAGCACATGAATTTATACGAAGTAGCTAAATTAAAATGAATTATATAAATATCATAGTTTCCAGGTATTCTATATCTTAAAATGCTGAACATTGCCTCATCAAATTCTTCATTGGCTGTTTCAGAAAGAGGCTGGCCAGACTAAAATGTCCGAAGCGTCGCTTCCTGGCAAGAAGAGAGTAGCACGTGACACTGGTTCAAGAGTAAGTTGTATCACATCTGAAAACTGCTGGGATAAGTATTTTCATCAGACCTTCAGCAATCCAACGAAATTTAACGAGGTGCTTAATACAATAATGCAGAATATAATCACAGATTAAATCATACCCCCAGCTAGTTGTTAATATTGTACTGTAATTTATTTACACTCTTTCTCACTGAGTATGCAAAATATTTTGTAGAACACCATCTTCTATCCATAACACAACACATTTTGTACCAGTGTTGACACATTGCTAAGCAAGTCAATAGTTCTATACTAAGCTATTTCTGGTTATTTCCAGACTTCCCACACCTCTACAGTAAACACAGTCAGGGCTCCAGTGAAAATCAGTGCAGCCCAGGTCATGCATAACCGTCTCGCAGAGATGCAGCGCCGAGGACTTGAGGCTGCCGAAGCTAGACTGGCTCAAGCAGAAGCTGTATGTACCCAACATTGAAGAATTGGAGAATAACCCACGAGCTACGAGTGATTACGGAAAATATCTCCTGAGTGAAATTCATGTTCACAGTTCCGAGCTTCAGCGATGAACTTTGAACATTAATTTCACGAGGGACATATTTTCCGTAACCACTCGTATCGAGTGGGCTATTCTAATTATTCAATATAATCATTTTAATGTAATAAACCATTGAAAACTGCTGACAAACAGCTTTGTCAAGAGGGCGAATTAGCAGTGGAAAAGGCGTGCATTTCACCTAAGCAGGAGAAACGCAAAAAGACGTAATCAACACTGTTGATTATGAAATAGTTATTACAAAGTAGATATCCACCACATATATTGAATAATGTCCAAATAACATGAATGTTGAAATGTTTCTATTCAGATTTTTTTTTAAATACGATCTTTTGTTTTTGTTTCACTGTTAATGATGTACTTTCATATTGCTGCTATGACTTCCCATTCATAAGTTATTAGTCCAGTGGGAGTTTTTCACCCCTTGGCAGAACAATAGCAGTTGACATGTAATTTTTAAGTAACCCAATTACATTATTGAACATGATGCTTACATAGAATACATTTGTTCTCATTAATTATATCTGACTGGCACATTCTGAAGATTAATGTAATTCTTTCAGGGTTCCTCAAGTTCTAAGAATAGAATGGGCAAGTCCAGATTGGCAGGTGGCTCGAGTCTAGATGACCGAGATGAAGACAAGAGAACAGTGTCCATCACTGTGCAGAAAGGCCAGAAGAGGAAGGCTCACAATCCCACCATGGTCAGTGTCTGTGACTCGGTCAGTGTCTCTATGACTCGGTCAGTGTCTCTACAACTCGGTCAGTGTCTCTGTAACTTGGTCAGTGTCTCTATGACTCGTTCAGTGTCTCTGTAACTCGTTCAGTGTCTCTGTTACTCGGTCAGTGTCTCTGTAACTCAGTCAGTGTCTGTGACTCGGTCAGTGTTTCTATGACTCGGTCAGTGTCTCTGTAACTTGGTCAGTATCTCTGTAACTTGGTCAGTGTCTCTGTGACTCGGTCAGTGTCTCTGTAACTTGGTCAGTGTCTCTGTAACTTGGTCAGTGTCTCTATGTCTCGTTCAGTGTCTCTGTAACTCAGTCAGTGTCTGTAACTTGGTCAGTGTCTCTATGACTCGGTCAGTGTCTCTGTAACTTGGTCAGTATCTCTGTAACTCGGTCAGTGTCTCTGTGACTCGGTCAGTGTCTCTACAACATGGTCAGTGTCTCTACAACTCGGTCAGTGTCTCTGTAACTTGGTCAGTGTCTCTACAACTCGGTCAGTGTCTCTGTGACTCGGTCAGTGTTTCTATGACTCGGTCAGTGTCTCTGTAACTCGGTCAGTGTCTCTGTGACTCAGTCAGTGTCTCTGTGACTCGGTCAGTGTCTCTACAACTCAGTCAGTGTCTCTGTAACTTGGTTCGGTCTCTGTGACTCGATTAGTGTCTCTGTAACTTGGTCAGTGTCTCTGTGACTCGGTCAGTGTCTCTGTGACTCGGTCAGTGTCTCTGTAACTTGGTCAGTGTCTCTGTGACTTGGTCAGTGTCTCTGTGACTCGATTAGTGTCTCTGCAACTCGGTCATTGTCTCTGCAACTCAGACATTGTCTCTGCCATTCAGTCAGTGTTTCTGCAACTCTGTAAGTGTCCGCTATATCCACTATTTATGATTTACAGTGCTGGTAATTTTTTTGTTTTCACAGACAAACATTAAGCGCCCCACCATACCAACAGAATTCGGCAGCAAAGTCCCCTGCAATATACGACAGCGCTATCTGAATCTCATTTTAGACGAGTGCCTAAAGATCTGCAAGACTGAGGAGGGAGCATATGAAAAAGTAAGTTTATTCAGTCAGTATGATATCTATAAATTAACCTTACGTGTTTACCAGGATATCTGAGAACAATATTTCCTGTTTCACAAACAGTCTGGCTCCGTGATTACGAAACGTTTTTGAGTATGATTTCATACTCGACTCAAAGTTTTGTTTACAAATCCCCATATACAATTTGAGCTTGAACATGAAATTGTGCTCAAAAAGTTTCGTAATCTCGGGTCCAGATTTCGAGGGAAAGACACTAATGTAATGACATTTGGTACTGATTGCCAGGGCCAGGAGGAGGAAGCGGCTGTGTACAAGCGAGCCACCAACAAGAACATCTACCTGCGTGTGGCAGTCAATGCCATCAAGAGGCTGCGAGTAGAGGCTGTGCAGGCACACCCACAGCTCACAAAGTCAAGTCCATGTAAGGTCATCAAGCAGTCTCACGAGGCCATGCTGGGTGGGAAGAACGCCACCAGAACCACATTCACCATGAATCGATCGGGAGTAAACAAGGCTCGTACAGATGACTTCCGTGGTAATTATTGCTTTGTTTAGTTTAGTGCCTTGCTAAAGTTTGTCATTTTGAACTAAATAAATGCATTTCCTTTTCTTGCTTGTAGTCTTGATATCTATCTTTTAGCAAATTCCCATTCTTCCATGATATCAAGTGAGTGAATGATTATGGAGTTTAACGTCGCTGCGGGAATCTTTCACCCATTTGCGACGATCCATGATATCAATAAAAAAATATCTGTAAATTACCATATAATTATTATTAGTAGTATTAGTAGTATTATTATTATTATTATTATTATTATTATTATTATTATTATTACAGGAGCTGAGCTGTACAAGAGACTGAGCAGCTATATTCTGACTGAGGAGATGTTGAAGGAGAATGGATTCCCTATGCCTTCTCCAGAAGGAGGCTCAACCGCCATGTTTTACAAGGAACGCGGTGACAAAGATGTCATCTTGAAACGTACGTACATTACTTGTGGTGTCACGTGGTCCTGACTGTTCAGGTTAAAGTTCGAACTCTGGTGGTTCGTTGATGGGTGACCGAGAACCTGAGAGTATCTCAGATTCTTTCCTGCCCCACACTGAATCACAGGTTGAAAAACTTGTGATGTCGCTTTAGGCAACCCAGCAATGCATGGGTACTTGGAAGGATGACATTGGTATTTGAATGATAACCTTCTAGAGCCTTGAATGGCAGCTTCTGTTGTATACTCCCCAAGTTGAGAAGGAAAATGACCGCACACTAATCCATTGACACTATATGTATGCTTTCAAGCATGTATTTGGTGCAATATAAATGTGCACTTCCATTTATGTATTTATTTTTTGGTTAAATTGTTGGAAGGTTTCCAGGTTAAAACCTCACCTGCGGTTCTTGGTGTCGGTTCATTTCTGTATTCATAATGTACAGTTATCTCCCTTTGTTCTTCACCAGCAGTGACCTTGTGCATTGTATGATTTGTGGTTTGCAGCTCATGAAAAGAACTGCGTCCGGTGTGGAAAGAGATTCATCGTGTTTCCCAATGGCAACTACAACCGCCAAGAAGAGTGTGTGTATCACTGGGGAAAGGCATGGAAGAAAAGAGGTTTGACATTTACAACGTGCAATTTAGTACTTGATCACCGAGATTACAGAGTATGATTTCATGCTCAACTCAAGGTTTTGTTCACATATCCCCATATACAATTTGAGCGTGAGCATGAAAGTGTACTCAAAATGTTTTATACTCTCTGGGGCCAGGACTAGTCAGGACCAAGCTAAATATAAGCAGCCATGGTGAATCAACTGAAGTACCCATGTCAGCATTGCTAGCCTATCATTTGAACTGTAATTCTTGGTATTTTTTTTGTTCAGTTGACAGAGCCATGGTTTCCAGCTACAACTGCTGTGGAGGCTTCCTGGATGCTGAGGGGTGTCAGGTGTGCAAGGTGGGTCACTCTACCTGCTCACCATCTACTGTCACACTACCTGCTCACCATCTACTGTCACACTACCTGCTCACCATCTACTGTCACACTACCTGCTCACCGTCTACTGTCACACTACCTGCTCACCATCTACTGTGTCACACTACCTGCTCACCATCTACTGTGTCACACTACCTGCTCATCACACTACCTGCTCATCATATACTCTGTCACACCATCTGCTCACCATCTACTGTCACAGTACCTGCTCACCATCTACTGTCACACTACCTGCTCACCATCTACTGTGAAGACTTCACATGAACACTACACATATTAGCAGTGCTGTACGAGCTGTGATATAAGTGAAAGAGTCCTGAAAGCAGATCTCAGCCCCAATTTAAACTAAAATTATCTTATTGATGAATATTGATGTTCTATAGCATATGATAACCTTTGACCATTCTGCAATATGTTCACATAATTATTTAATAAGTAGATGTTTGTTTTGCATTATGTATGTATTTATTTTATGTGTTTTACTTCCAGTGCCATGTGTACGAGTCCAACAAGTATGAGAATGTCACTGGCTACATGAAGACCATACCGACATCTCCAGCCATAGATGGAGACTACGGAGTGTACGCCATGGATTGTGAAATGGTCAGTACATCTCTGGAGATACACACAAATCACACACCAACTCCAGTATATCTCTGGAGATTTACACAAATCACATATCAACTCTAGTATATCTCTGGAAATGCGCGCAAATCACACATCAACTCCAGTATTGCTGTACATTTGACTTCATTCCGATCCTTCAGTTCCTGCTCTGGAGCTTCAGTGAGTGGCAGCATCTGACATCCTTACATTGGGTTGACACAATACACCAAGATGGGTGAACACAATACACCAAGATAGGTTGACACAATACACCAAGATGGGTTGACACAATGCACCAATATGGGTTAACATAATACACCAAGATGGGTTGACACAATACACCAAGATGGGTTAACACAATACACCAAGATGGGTTAACTCAATACACCAAGATGGGTTGACACAATACACCAAGATAGGTTGACACAATTCACCAAGATGGGGTAACACAATACACTAAGATGGGTTGACACAATACACGAAGATGGGTTGACACAATACACCAAGATGGGTTGACACAATACACCAAGATGGGTTGACACAATACACCAATTTGGGTTAACACAATACACCAAGATGGGTTAACTCAATACACCAAGATGGGTTGACACAATACACCAAGATGGGTTGACACAATCTTGGTTGACACAATACACCAAGATGGGTTGACACTATACACCAAGATGGGTTGACACAATACAGCAAGATGGGTTACAGCGGTGTCTTGACGTCTGTCTTCAGGTGTAAACCAAGGGTGGGATGGAACTGGCCCGAGTGACGG
>JAUTBT010018179.1:0-21795 GCA_032361225.1 Lepetodrilus schrolli
AAATAACAATATATGATACACAAAATAACAATATATGATACACAAAATAACAATATATGATACACAAAATAACAATATATGATACACAAAATAACAATATATGATACACAAAATAACAATATATGATACACAAAATAACAATATATGATACACAAAATAACAATATATGATACACAAAATAACAATACATGATACACAACAATAATATATATGCACAACATTACATTAATTGGACACAATTACATGCTACACATGCATGAACAATTCATCATATTTAATAACAATACAAGAACAGTACATGATACACAATAATGCGTTATTAACAACACCATAACACAGCATGTATAGTAAAACAATTGTATTGCTATTTCAGGTTCCAGATATCTTGAGCTCGGAGCTGATGTTTGCCGTGGAGGGCTACACGACAAACAGCGACATCGAGAGAGCAATGAACTTCATACAAAAATCTGTAAGCACTATCTGCAGGAAATTGCCTTATTAGGACGTAACACTTTCTATGCAGACCACGGCACACTTTCACCAATAACCTTTAAATACAAAACATTAACACACATGGTTTGCATAAACAGAAAGAAAATGTTATCAAAATACCGACATAGCCCATGTTTCGAATGCAAAGTAAATGGAGCAACTGTTTGTATAACAAGATTAGTATCCCTTTAACCGCTGATGCGATTATTTTTCTGATACGCAGTAAATTATAGTAAATGGTCGTAGGTCCCAATTGCCCCTAATGTCATTCAAAGCCAACATAACAACGTTAAATTCCCCAACATTCTCTATCTGAAAATATTTGTCGAATTATATCTGACTAGTAGTTCCATCTTGTAATATTGTATTTTATACCAAATATGTGAAAATATGTATATATGTAAAATTTGTATACGAGTCAAATTATTAAAGACAGTACCACCAGGAAACATGCTGAAATGATCGGTCCATAGCAGATGACCTGGCAAAAATTACCCGTATGGAAAAAGTTAACCTCTCTCTGTACATGGGACCATATTCAATAAAATTATATCATGGCTGGATAAAATAAGAAAATTTGCCGTTAATATTTGCCACATGTAGACATTACGGCTTCAATTGCAGATACATGTATTTGTACCAAATGCTCACACATGCTGGTGTGAAATAGTATCATTTGTATTGTTATGTAAAACCATTAACATTCAATTGAATACACAAGTAATGTTTTCTTTCAATTTTCCACTAATTTCAACAAACCTTTCTGTGTGCCGATGTTCAATATTTAGAAAGTTAAATCAACTGACAGAAAATTTGTACAGATCACATTAATAGCCTCGTTCTCAGGTAGAACTGTCAACAAGTATTGTGCAGTTAGAGCTGGTGCAACGATTGAATAGTTTTTTTTTATGATCTACTATTTAATCAATATGGTAATCTGAAAATATGCATATATAATTATTTTATCAAAACAATATACAAATAGCTGTATTTTTTTGCACGTGAATTTGTATCAGTAACATTTAAATGCATACGTAGTAGATTGTCCTGATTTTATTGTTGTACTGGTGATGGCAATGTTATCAACATTAAAGTTTACAAACAATATTCGATATTATTAACACAGCAGTAAAGTTTATAAACACAATAGTCAAGTTTACAAAAACAATGGTCAGGTTTCAATAATAATAGTTAATGTTTACTAACACAACAGAAAAGGTGAGTGTTTAAGTGTGATAGTACTGTATTGTTTAAATACTTCATGTTTATTAAGTGATTGATAATCGCTGATCATTAATGTTATTATTGCGGTCAGTGCTCGGCATCATGCTGTGAGGTGTGTGTTTTAATGCTATAACACTAGTAGAATTAGTATGATTTAACGAATGCTCACACAAGGTATACTGGACCAAGACTTTCCGTCCTCAGTTCAAATGCTGTGGTTTCAAGACATACGAAGACTACACAAATTACAACGAGGACTTTTCCTGTGTGTCGGAGAAACCTATGGCTTGTGGCGTCCCCTACACATGCTGTAGAGTGAGGGAGGTAAGCCGGGAGACAAGCCATGAGGTGGAATAAGATAGTGATTATAATTATTAGTAGATTATATTTTATTTTCTTGAAATGTACCGAAATGTAGAATTATATGTTCAGTAGATATTTATTTTTCATCTTTCCAGAGATATCTGGTATTTGGCATTATTCAGTTACATCTTGTTTCAGGCTCTCCTCCAACCATTAGTACAAGCATTACATATGCATGCAAGCCATGATGTGAAAAAATCTTGAAAGTGGCTTTAAATCCCAAATCAACCAACCAACCGTTAGTACATATTGCCACACATGCTAAGTTACTTTTTCTTCTCATTCCAGAATGTTCCTCTGTCCAAGACCTGTGGATATGGAGTCCTGGGCAATGCTACGGTGAGTCATCTTCAGATATTTGCCGAATTAATCTTTCCTGCTTGCTTGCTGCATCCATTGAACAGATTACATTTCCTTGCTTTAATTTGCTTTATTATTCACTATGTATTTCAGATGTACGAGGTCATCTACACTGATGGTTGTACCGACGCTTTCGTGAACTGGCTGGCGAGCCATCTGGACTACGTCGGAGCAACAGCGCTGGGCTGTGCCATACCACAGGTGAAAGTCAACTTACAGGGTACATCAGGGCACAACTACATGGTACAACCACAGGGTACAACCACAACACACTATAATAACATGGTACAACTACAGGGTACAATAACATGGTACAATGACTGGATACAACAGTAACAGGGTACAATAACATGGTACCATGACATGGTACAACCACGGAGTACAGAGTACAACCACAGAGTACAACCACAGAGTACAACCACAGAATACAACCACAGAGTACAACCACTACAGGGAACGGCAATATTGCTGTGTCATGTCATGGCAGAGTCAAACCTGGCATCTCATAGCAATACTATACATGAAGCCATCAACTATCCTTGTTGGGGAACGTCTACACAGCTCTCTGGTTTGAAATGGATGTTTTAGAAATTATTTTGCATTCCTTGGTTTCAGATATTTGGCATCTTGTTGGCGTACTTCTTCATCCGACGAGTACAGGACATGCGAGTGTGGTACCGCGTGGATAACTTCCGGTCAGCATAGCTGTGCCGTCTTGACCGTCGGACGTCTTGACCGTCGGACGTCTGCTTGACTGTCAGAGTTGCACATCTAGTCAGTGTGTGGCAGTGGCTATACCTCGTGTTCATAGTGGTCTGAATCCCCTCGGTCTGCACCGTCTGTCAGGCAGTGGCTCACCTGCACCAAGCTGACGTAGTGCGAGAGCATTGCACAGGAATTGTGATGTCCGTAGTTGAACCATGCAATGGCCTCTATTGGAGGTCAGTGTTGCACTGTTCAATGATCTCTGGTATTGGAGGTCAGTGTTGCACTGTGCAATGGCCTCTGGTATTGGAGGTCAGTGTTGCATTGCGCAATGGCATATGATATTGGAGATTAATGTTGCACTGTGCAATGGCCTCTGATATTGTAGATCTGTGTTACACTACTGTGCAATGGCATCCGATATTCGAGATCTGTGCATGACCTGCAATATTAGACAATGGGATATTTAGTCTATCAAGATTTGACAGTATGTTTGTTCTGGCGTTAACTATCTTAGATGGTCATGGTCCATTATATAAACAAAATTTATCTCAATTGAGTTGATGCGACATTAAATTGTTTCCATTCAAGATCTGGTTGTTAAAATGTGACAAAACAACACAGGCAGAGTTTATCGTACGAACCAGTGTTGGGCAAAGTAGCAGTTCCATGAAGCGTTCATACATACAGTATCCTCTATCAGGGTAAGCATTCTGCTATGTTTAGTTGGCTCTGCTACGGTCAGGAACGTCCTGCAGTCTAGTTAAAGGTGCTTGGTCTACTACGACATTCCAGACATCTGTTAAAGACACTAAAGAACACTTCAAATATGTCATCCTGATTGTAACCTGACAGCACAATTTTAATCTTTGTAAAATTGTAATATATGTTTATGTTCCATTGGTATATCTACACGCATTATGGTTGAAAATGGTTTTATGACACAATCGGTTTTTTAAAGTGTTTTCAGAGCGATGTAACATACCTTTAGATGGCATGAAATATCCATTGGAATACATACCAGCTGGTTTTGTAACTAAATATATTAACATTTTGTAGATCTCTAATAAGTTTATATACATTCACACTTGCTATGGTTTCTGTATTCAAATTAGTTGTCCTCCATCCATCTGTTCATCTGTCCGTCCATATATTAACTTAACTGGTAGGTCAAGGCCAATTATCCGTGAGCTTTTGATGTTGCTTAGTGCATGATACACATTGACAGATGCTTATATGATGGTTGTGTAGTTCTTGTCGGCTGTTTCTCGGTATAATTATGAATTATTAATATAATTATCTCAGTGTTTGAAAGCCTCTTGGACATGTTGCTTTACACAGTGTATTCATGATATGACAAAGTTGCACTATGACAATGTGGCATTTGATAATGTGGTGCTATGACAATGTGGCACTATGACAGTGTGGCACAATGACAATGTGGCACTATGACAACGTGGCACTATGACAATGTGGCACAATGTGGCACTATGACAACGTGGCGATATGAAAACGTGACGCTATGTAGGACCATAATAACTGGAGTGTTGAGGTTCTTCGCTGATACGTGTAATAAAGATACTAAAAATGTAGGAATCATCGAAAGTGAACCAGATTTACGTTTTCTTGTAAATACACGAAGGACGTGCAGAATCTCTTATCTGAATTTATGTTACTTCTAAAAAATAATCGTCATCATATTCATTATTTTGCCATTTGAGCATACATTTTCTGATAGATACTTTATTTAAACTAGCAATTAGCGTAATAACACCTCAAATAATATGATCATGACTATGATTTTCTTCTCGTATGCATAATTCTTCACAATATTTCAGTTGTGCAGCAGATTCTGATGTTGTCCTGGCCAGGATGCTGGATCCTTTGTGTCATGTTTACTTTTGCATAATCCATGTCTTGGAAACAGTAGACCAGTTCTGTGATTTATCTTTACAATCTCTGGGTTTATTCCACAAGATCATTTTTGTTTATCTTTTATTGAATTAATGTAAATGTCTGATTTTGTTTCATTCCCTCCACATCTTCTAGTAGAGCTATCATGACACATCTCCAGTGTTGTCTAGATATATGTAAATATAGTAATATAACGTTCATCCTTTGAGCCATTGTACGTTCAGTTTGCCGTTTATTTTGCAGCTGTGTAACAAATATGCAAAGTAACATAAATAATAATCATACAGTCTTGGTATAGTATATGGCCACGGTTAAGAGTTTTAAAGTTACTTTTAGAGTTATGCAGTTTCGTACAGGAATGCCCTGGGTTGTTGCTTCTCAGTGCTGCTGGCAACAAGAGCTGCCCTGTACATCGGCATCGGTGATCACACCAGCAGGGAGAGATTTAGTAGCCAGGTATAAACTTTATCAATAGATGTGCGGCTGTATATGAATGACCTGAATTAATTCTCAGATCTGTACAGAGGTGGTTCCATTACACTTAAATGTCTTCCACGGTGAAGAAATGGACTTAATGGTATATATAAAACACTGTAGTATGTTCTACAAACATTTTCCATATGTAATAAATAAAATTTAAAAAATATTAAATTTAAAAATAAAATAAATAAAAAATTAAATTAAGAAAATAAATAATTAATTAATTAATTAATTAATAAATAAATAATAATAAAAAAATAAATTAATAATAAATAAATAAATAATTTTAAAAAATATTTAAAATAAATAAATAAATAAATAATAATAAAACAATTTTAAAAAATAAATAAGTAAATAAGTAAATAAATAAATAGTCCATGTGCACGACTCCCTGCTAATGTTGGTCAGAGCACTAAATTACCCCAATGTGCACTAATTTCACCTCAACTCCTTGGGGATTATTCAACCCAAACAGCCACAGTTTCAGGCACTAGAAGGTTAACATTCACATTCCATCTCATCCTACTGGCTATAATACATCCGGGGATACTGGTACTCGACTAAACTTTAAAGACTTTCATAATCTCCTCGAATGTTCTGTAACACTTGACCACCAAGTGGTACTGGTACAATAGAGTCTGGTGTAGATAGTATACAACGTGATCATACTGCACTCTTTAATAGCAGCGTCCTGCTTACATTAGATCGATTTTTAGTTCTTCATTTCCATACATTCCTGTAACGGAGGAAGCTGCAGCATATGTTTTAGTTTTAATATGCTTTTATAGCCCTGCCTTGATTTGATTTTAATAAAAGTGCTTGTTTATATATGTTTTGATATGTTATATATTTTGTAGCAGATTGCTTCAATACTAGTTTCATATATTTCTACAAATGTGTATTGAGAAAGTGATATTAAAGGTACACATTCATGAATACAAATGTAGTTCTAAACCAGGTACATTTAATTGGAAGACATTTTAAGAATATTGCCCTTGCTAGAAATTAAAAAAATATAAAGTGTAATCCCATGTAACATCTGATTCTAATAATCTCCACGCAGTTGTGTAGACAATCCACCATTAGGTCAGGATGTCGTGTGTCAGTCAGCTGGTTACATTGGAAAGTCGTGTTTTAATATTTAATATTTTTAATTCGATGATGTTACGACATCTTTTCATTTGTCCTGTTGTTACTGGAGTGCACAATTTCACAGAAATTACCATTGAAGTGTTCGTCTTAGTTGCTGATATTTTGTTATAAACAATTTGTTGTTTGATGTTTCACTTTGTGGACTTTCTTAAATAAAGTAAATGTTAGTAATTTTTTGTTCTTGTATTTAAGTCCACGTTAATGATTGTTCAACTACAGAATGAAACCTGCAACACCTGTAGAACATAGTGTTGCAGTTGACTTTCTGAGCACCAGCTTGTGCTGAAGAACCAAGAATGCATACATCACACAATTGCTTCATGGAGTTTTCAGACATTAAATGTTTTTCATATAGTTTTCAAAACTGTCATCACTGTACATTTTCATTGACTCGGCATAACTCTCATAAAGATTTCTTATTGTTAGCTGTGTTCGTATTCCAGACTGCAGGTTTTGAAATAAGATTGTGCGAACATTCGTATCTTGAGGAATAAACTGCACGTCACAAAACACGAGAACATGGAGAAAAAAAAAGATGTTGTAACAGGTGTATTTGTTTTATTAGCATGCTATTATTATGCATGAAGACATCACACACAGATGACTGGTCCTAGCATTTGTACAGGGAAATGCTGAGAGCTATCGGTGTAATGACGAGAGATGACGGCATCGCTAGTGTCTAATGGCGGTGCTACCTTTAAGGTACTCCTATCTGTGACAACAAATGACACAAAGTTTTATTGTGACAGTTATTCGCCAACGATGTACAAAATCTTCAAGGTACTCTCTGCGACAACAAATGATATTAACAATCATTGTGACGTATATAATAACATTTATCTTTCTTCTAATTATCTTAATTATCTTCTAATTATCTTACTGGTGTAACAGAGACATCGAGGCAACATTTGGTTACATTATGTCATTATCTATCGTAATTACTTCTCACAGTATCACATTAACAAGATCAGCTATCTAGATGTTTCACAAAAACAATCCCATTAGGACTATGATGTCACAAGAGAAAACATATCCGAACTAAATCCTCAATGCACGATCACTGTGATGTTGTTTTATCTATCTAAACATTACAGACTATGAATTGCACATGATGTTCTATGTAATTGCACAAAAGCTTTGCTGCAGCATGATAATCTGAATGGAATCTACAGAGTGAGTGAGTGATAATGGAGATTAATGTTGCTGCGAAAACCGTTCACCATCTGCGAAGATCCGCAGAATGAAAATAACCAGAGATGAACAGAAAAGCTATCATTCCAACATAGTATTTCCTAGTATAATATTGAGAAATTACACATACATGTATGTGGAAATGTAAAGCATGTCAAATTTCAGAGCTTTGTAAAGTTACTAAGAAGCATTAAAACGTGGCATGTATTGAGGATTTTATGTAGCTTCTTTCACCACATACTTGCATTGCATGTAATAACGCATTAGAAATTTGAATAAACTGCAATACTAATATCTGAATGATGAATGACATTTACAGAAACAATTTACAGAATAATAAATATACTTCCTTGTTTTTTTAATAATTTCACATTTATGTTAGAACAATAGAACATTATTAATTGAAAGCTGACCAGTTCAATACTGTGCTGCACACTGCAAGCATTTGATGGCTACACACAGCTGCTATACCACTTGCACATTTATCATCAACAAACACAGCACAATAACAACAAACAATCTGCCAATTTACAGGCTTTTTTCTCTCACTTCCATAGATCTACCTCCTTCACCTGACAAAACATACAATTATAGGAAGTCCTACTGCATTGCAACAAACAACATACTTTCAGTGTCAAATTTACACACGTGTGCAGTGTCGAAACATTTAGATTTGATCTATTCTCAACTATAGCACATGATAAGCTAAGTAACTACACAAGTCTGCATGTTCTGTACAATTTGGTGAAATCACATACACCATGGTTGCTAGTTTTCATGTAGGTGAAGTCAAATATTGATGCTGGTATCACAAGTACATTTTATAAGTGAAAAATCACAATACAAGAAATCTTGGGTGTTGAAACTAAATCAACCTGAATGATATGAATGGAATGCACAAGTTTGAAGAGAACCTGAAATGCTAATTTAGATTATCATATTTCCGACATATAATGTCACTCTCTCTCAGACAACACAGCATTTCCAGATCTCTCTTGTGACATATATTGATATCAACATAATAATACCTTCAATATTTCAAAAGTAAACTTATTTTTCATACACCATACATCGTTACAATTCATAATTAATAGGTCTTTCATTTGGTAGCAAAGGTAATTGATCAACTATGGAAGAAAAGATTTTCAGAATGACAGGTTTTACTTCCAATACCAGAGACCATCTGCTGACGCTTCTCAGAATAGGATCGTCTTAAAAAACAAAAATAAATCGGGAACATAAATTAAAAGTAAATAATGGTGTATTCACATAAAATTAGTCACCTAAAGGTTATTCAATGATAGAAAGATTACAGTAGAGTATGGCTTGATACATGCCTAATGCCGGTGCTATTATATATATACTGTACTATAACAATATATTTTTTATACATATGTGTACTAACTGTAGGAAATAGGAAATAAGTAACTGAATACAACATGAAAGAGCTGTGGTAATCGCCTTGTACTAGGGGCCCTACAGACACTGAAGCCCACAGAAGGTATGTATGCTATACTATTCCATTGGTATGTGCATATACATGGTCTACATTGTGTTTCTAGGAATGCCAGTTATCATTTATTTACTATTGGGGAAAGGAATTATTTATAGGCAATGACAGAACAGAAGAAAAAAAACAGAACAGTTCCATAGTTCACTATAATCACATTCATATTTTCACCTCAGTTCCATCAATATGACCAACGACCTTTGAACTTTAATCTTCACTCTTCATTGACCTATCAAATAATGTCAGTGGGCCAGCAATAAACAAGTGCCAGACTTCCATGACCTCTCACCTTTGACATACTGAGGTCTGGAGGTTTCTGTGGGACTACGAGACCCAAAACGAGATTCATACATACAATATTTCTTGAGTTTCAGAGGGCTCAGCAGTTTCAGAGGAGTTTCCTGAAGGCCATTCGTGCCAATAGAAGGCCAAAAAAGATTTAGTTCCAATAGAAGGTCAAAAATTGGTGTCAATGGTTTTATTGAAGGAATAAAAAAAAAGTTCTATTTTCAGCAGAAATAAAAGTTAGCTACTGTACACTATAATTAGGGAAAACCTTTTTCTCTCATAACTTGACTATTCTTCACTATTTATTTCCATAAGCTTGAAATGATAAATAACATGGTAACCTATGAACAGAAATACACATAAAAGGACAATGTTAAACATTTATACATTTCTTTGGCAATAAAATTAGATAAAACTCTCAAACATACACCATAATGACTAATACGTCTACTAATGTTTTACTTTCTTGGATGTCACAACTCAGGAATGTGTCCAGAATAAGAACATTATAACAGATAAGGGATGAAACCTCTTATACACTGTAAACCATTATATATAATAATACCTATCAAATAAGTTCTGGGTTTTCTTTTCTCTAGTATTTACTGAAACACAGATTTAAAAAAAAATCAAATTCATAAATGTATACAATTTTGTAAGAAAAATATTTATATGAACATTAATAATATATATTCATAAAATAATATTTTTTCTTTTAATAAATAGATTTCATAAATTAAAATCATGGCAATCTTATTAATTTATCTACAGAGAACGCAATAAACCAATTGCAAGTCCTATTTGACATCTAATCACAATATTGGTAGATCAGAAGTGGCTTGACATTAAACTTTCATGACAGAACTGTACTCTTCTAAAGTTACATTACATGTAGTTACATATTTTTTAAATGTCGTCAATTTTTGGTTTCAATATTTTAAAAATGTCTTCAATTTTTGGTTTCAATATTTTAAAAATGTCTTCAATTTTTGGTTTCAATATTTTTAAAATGTCTTCAATTTTTGGTTTCAATATTCTCCAGTTAGACATTCAATGATTTGACAACATTTTACAAATTCCTTTGGTTAGGTACGAAAAAAATAGATTTTCTAAAGTTCATGTAATTGAATCACAATAGAATACAGCCCCTGGACCACTCTAGCCATCAAGTGTAACCTCTTAACCCTCCTTGTACTGGGCTTGAGATGGCTGGTGAATAGATGGATCAGTAATTGTGATAATGGATAGGGTTAAAGTCAACTCTTTAGAGTCGGACACAAATATGGACTAAACATGTGAAATGAGATAATCACAGATTCATCTTTGGGAGATAATTTTGAGCATAACACTGCTAAAATCACCAAGAAGAAATAAATATTAAAAGTGTATAACGTAACACATTGAGAGCAAAAGGTTGAAGTAAGTTTCTCAAGTTTCCGCTCCTTCATTGCCCAAAATTCATCCAGTTTCATATTTACATCCTACGAAGCACTAGCAAGCTATGTTGTAAATTTGGCCCATGAACTCTCAGTATGTCTGTACAGTGTACTGATTAGTCTATGTACAGACAGCTATATGTACAAAACAGGACAGATATTGCACCACACCAAACATAGAGGTCAACAATAATACACGCACATTCGTCATACAGAATTATACTGTTAAACTCGTAACAATATTTCATTATCATGATTCTTCTATTACAAAGACATCTGCTCATGGAATGCATAAAAAATATAGCAAGAAAGCCCAGCAAAGAATATCGCTGTTTGGAATCAGAATTTCTTTCCAGATCTTAACGATACATCATAAGATTAAAGTGTATGGTTACAGTAGGTATAGGAGGTATTGCACAGGCATAGTCCAGACCAACGCCGTGAACAAACAACGTAATACTGTCTAAGTTATCCTGGTTTGTTCGCTGATCATCACATAATCTCTTAATTCTCTTATAAATTCATCACAATAAATATACATATATTATATATATGAAGCAGGAATATTTAAATAATTCTGGGGAATTGCCACTATGGAATCCGTTAGTGGAATGTCCATGCATCTCATAAACAGTCGTAACACAATCTGAGCTCATGATAGAAATGGGATAGTGACGTGAATGCTAGCTACTGGCTAAAGATGGCGGGTGTTGCAATGTGCAAGGATACACCAAACCAAGACGTAGCACGCACTAGGTGTGATGGTATTTGTAGAGTACTACCATGACCACCACACAGGCCTGACAGAGATGAGGGAGTAATAATGTATTACTATCAGAATTGATGACATCAAACTTTGGGGGGTATTTGTAACATTGAAGTCATGGAGATAAGACGATGCATACTGGTAGAAGCTGATAAATACATTGCAATGATGGTTTGGAATATGACCTGTTTTGTGTAAAACTGGTATACGCATACAAACTGATTCAGTGTAAATGAGGGCAAAGGTAAGCTCAGTGATAATGGAGTTGAACGTTGCTGCGGGGATCGTTCACTCATAGCCAAGCTCAGCAAAATGACAATAGCAAACATGTTTTGCATTATGAGCAATACGCTACTAAATATTGAATATGCTAAAATTTCGTGCAAATGTCATGTTTCAAAATACTCTTTCATCTATATACCACACAGTTTGAAACAATAATAAAGTAAGCAAAAATTATGAAAACAAAAATCAGACATTCAATGCCATGTCATAGGCTTCATATTCCATATCTGACCAGACAATCCACCAATTTCATTGTAAAACAGGATTGTTTTAAAATTAACTGAGAAAATCCACAATGCCCTATATGCTATGACAAAATGAGAAGAGTGTACAGGCCCTGGCTGTAGAGGACAGGACACACACTAGATGAATAGAAATCCCTGATGTGCAACAACTACCGACAATATTACCTCACGTCCTACACAGAATGAGGCACTGATTGTTACATGGCAAGGTTGGACCACTTCTACAGGACCAGGGACCCGTTCCATACAACAAACGTAACGTTACGATTGCACTGTGGAATGGGGGCCGGTACTTTAGTTCTACCGGATGAATACTCGAGTATCGATACTGCATGAACTTTTCTGTACGACCAGTGCTATAGGATGATAAATCAGGACAAGTTCTACACGAGTACTACAGTATCAGTACTATATGAACATTTCCTTAGGACAAAATCTATAGAATGAGTACTAGACTATGAGTACTACATGAACATTTCTTTACAATTTCTAGATATGAAATATTCTTCAGGACAAGTTCCACTTGATGATACTTCAGGACTAGTTCTACAGGACATGACTAGGATTGTAGGACACTAGCACAGGACCACAGGACACTGGATGACAAGACTGTAGGACCTCTCCCAGGTGCACAGGTCCTAACAGCTTTACACTGACTCGGTCTACAGGATTCCCGGGACTGACGTGGCATTAGGTCTTGTTGATGGACTCGGCCACCTGCTGGGCTCGGACGATGTTGTAGCACGCCTGGCACACTCTCACTGGACGCACGATACGCAGACGTCGGATCTCCGTCTCATACCGGCTGCATCTGTGGCATAAAACAAAACATATTTGAAGTGAATGCGTGGGGGCCATTTATTTAGATTTTTGTTAATACTCCGAAATGTGAATGGAGTTTTACGTCGCAGCAGAAATCTTTCACCCATACATGATGAAAAGTGGAAGTCTTGGCTAGTCTTAGCATGGCCAATAGCTTTTTTGACAGGAATCACCAGGAGCAAACCACAGCTTACGCAAAATTTGTACAGGTACAATTTCATTCTTCAAGTTTTGTTCACAAATCTGCATACAAAATTTGAGTTGAACATGAAATCATACACAAACAAGTTCCATTACCTCGGGGCCTGGATAGGAATAACTAATCTAGAGCAGAATACCTGGCCAGTTTCAGCATGGGCAACAACTACACTCCAAAGACTGACCTGGAGCAGAAGACCTGGCCACAGTTGCGACAGTGGTGTCGTCGCTCGGAGAAGGAGAACTTGACCGTACAGGACAGACAGCTGTCTGCTCCCTCGTCCTTCAGCCAGTGGTCAGCCACCACTCTCCCCGGCTGGTCAGTCACCGTCCAGCTGAAGATACGCCCCTTGGAATCCCCGACATACACCGTCTTGTGATCCCTGCAGCACGGACAGCATAAACATTCACATGGTGTCAAATACATACAAATTTAAAATATAAAATCATCCTTAAACAGGCCCCTATACTGCAGGGGACTGAAATATTTACACATCCATGGTCTCAATTATATACAAATTTAACTTACTGTAAAACGGGCATTATTCGCGTGTGTCTAATTTTCACGAAATTCACTATTTGATCGTGAATTTAAGAAACATGCGAATAATATATTAGTTAACCATACTATAGAACGAGGGCCCACTCTCTGCCCAGGTCGAGACTCGTTGATGTAAGATAATACATAAATAGTAGTGTCCTTTGATTTTGACTGAACTTATGAATATTAGGACAGTTTAACACATACATAGATTACATTCATTGGATGACATCCTACTCGTAATGTAGCTCCTGGGTTACAACTCACTTGGAAATGGCAATAGATGTGACAGAAGCAGGGTCTTTGTTATCCTTCCTTTCGAATGCTGTGTGCATCGTCAGCTTGCTTCTGAACACGATCTGTCGTTGCCACTGGAAACCTGGTGGAGAAAAGGCAAACGGTCAAAATATCTACAGCATAAAAGCACATGGAGTAATATGTATTCAAAATAATTTAAGTTACTTCAATTGAAATGATATTTGAGTAAAATTGCTTAAGGAATAGGTGAGTGAATTGTTCCTTAACATCACTGAGGGAATCTTTCATCCGTACACGATTAAGGTTTTAGTGCTTTACGTAGTAGCAGGGAATTTTCAGCAATATTCTGGGACAAATTGTTTCAAAGAAATTAACTTAAAATGTCTTTAATGCATTATATGTTGTACTGTATGTCAATAATGCTTCAAATCAAGTTTACTATACAACAGAAAGGCAATCATACCGTCTCTCAGTGTATTCTTGGTTCGAGGTTTATATTTCTTAATGACATCCTCGATGGCTTTCTTCGAGTCCGACACCTCGCCAGCTTGTATCAGGACAAAGTCTGAGCCATTGGAGTCCATCTCGTGTTCCCCGGATCCCCCCTTTCTATCCTGCTGGTCTCTGTCTCGTCCATTGTTCTCTCCACCACCAGATGGCGCTGCACTTGCCTCTGGCTGACTCGGCTGAAGACTTTTGGGAGAGGAGAACACCTTGTCTTCCTCTCCCAGTTCAACGAGCACATCCATGGCAGTGTCTAGAGACGGGTCTCCCGATTTGATGCTTAGGTTGTCGTACTCGCGACTCAAGTCGTCCAAGTCTCCATTGGCACTGTTCGCATCCTCGGCTCTGTAGATGTCGCTGGTACTACTCGTTGTGCTGAGATTAGAATCCAGTCTCTCGAACACCTCCTTTTCCACGTCCCCTTTCTTGATGTCGCGTGTCTTCGCTCTGTTCATGAAGTTATGCTCACTGTCGGCAGATGAACCCAGCTCGCATTCCTTGGCTGCCAGGTAGTCGGGATCCTTGAAGTCCTTGAGGAGTTCCACAGCAGACCTGGCTTCACTGTAACTGTCACACGACTCTCTCCGAATCAACTTGGGCACCGAAGCTGCGAGAGGCTGAGAGCTGGTCACAGTGGATGCCATCTTTCCCTTCCCAGATGGTGGAGTGTCCTTCGCTTTTACTTTCTCCATCGGGGTCTGCACGTACTCCACACTCCACATCTAAAAATATAATAATAATAATAATAATGACAATAGTAGTAATAATAGTAGTAATAATAATAGTATAAATAATAATATTAATTTTAAAAAATTTAAATAGTAAAATATATTTTGTTTACATTATAATAATAATAATGATGATAATAGTAGTAATAATAATAGTAATAATAATAGTATAAATACTAATAGTAATTATATTTTTTTAAAATTATAATAATAATAATAATAACAATAACAATAATAATAATATGTAGTTTTATATAAAGCAAGTGCTTGAAGGCTTCCATGCACAATGACATGCGTGAGAGTGTAAATTGTTGCTTAGCATTGCTGCAGGACTCTTTCCACTAGTAAACATTTGATATTGAGACAATAATTATTTGTAAAATATCAATGCTGATATAAGGAACATATAATTAAACTCAATAACTAGAACAATTACCATGTTAAAGCAACGAACAGTACCATCATTGCATGCATTTTCTTTGCACGCCTTAACATCAGTTATGATATAAACGCATGGTCAATCTATGAAGGACGTCGTGGTAAACACTCACCCGCACCACGCCGTCACTGCTGCCGGTCATAATCACGTTCTGTAAGTCCCACTCCATCATCTGAAACATCAGTCACAATGCAGCAGTCAGTGCAGCAGTCAGTGTCGTCCTGGAAGTGATTTGAATACAGTTTGGGAAGTGATGACGACAGGGGAATGAAGGAGGACGACCTACCTGAGACATGGCCACACACAGGATCTGCTGGTTCATCCCTGTAGCTGTGTTCACACTGGCCACTGCCTCACCGTTGATGTTCCAGATGAGCAGGCACGTTCCTGAACACGTCGCGATGTCGCCCTGGAAAACCAGCATAGATCGTCATCAAACCGAGTAGATGCAACACAGTTAAAGACAATGGTCAATCATTAGATCAATCTTTCACCCTGGAAAACCAGCATAGATTGTCATCAAACCGAGTAGATGCAACACAGTCAAAGACAATGGTCAATCATTAGATCAATCTTTCTAAACACCCTCTCTGCACCCAAAAATATCCCACCCACCCACTCACTCACTCACTCACTCACTCACTCACTCACCCACTCACTCACTCACTCACTCACTCACCCACTCACTCACTCACTCAACTCACCTCACTATCCATTCATGATACGATAAAAAAAATGTAAAGTACTGGTATATCATTAAATGGACATGCAACATGATGGCTCGGACTCTGGAAGAATGAAAGTCTGATTCCTACCGTGAGTTCGTTGATTGTAATGGCCGCCACTGGTGCCACGTGACCTCGGAGTTGATGGACGAAGATGAGTCTGCTCATGTCCCAAATGATGCAGGTGCGATCCCGAGACCCACTGATGATCACGTTGTAGGCAGGGGAGGCAACTAGGCAGGTGACGGGCTCCGTGTGTCCATACAGTGGACGTTTCAGGAACGACTTGCGATCTTTAGGGATATATTCCCACACATTCACTACCTGAAGGTGTAGAAAAGAAAGAATCGTAATTTGACCTGCAAGTTTATACAGTGATAATTAACCATCTTCCTGTAACAGGCAATTAGAGATGAACTACAGAATTCAAATTATTAACCTTTCAATAGAACCAAGAGGCAACCAGAGATGCCCTATAGAGCAGAGAATCCAGCAGCAGGAGGTTAAAGAAGACTGAGGTTTAACCCTCTATCTGCTGGAGCCAGGGACTTTGAATAACACTCTCCACGCTGAAGGCAACCAGAAATGCCCTAAAGAGCAGTGATCCAGCAGGGAGAGCGTTAATCCAGCAAGGAGGGGGTTAATTAGAGAAAACTATAATACAGGTTTGCGTCTTCCATACAGCATTCACTAAAGGGCACTTTCTGCAGGACTTACACAGCTGAATCCCCCGGTGATGAATAGTTTAGGGCTGGGGCAGGCAGCACATAGGATCTCCCCGTTGTCCAGACACTCAAACACAGCTGTGGCCTGCAACACAAGCAATCACCATTACAACATTACGTATAATAATAACACATCACATTCATTTCAGAAAGTTCACTATAAAAATGATTCTAACTTACTTTATACATACACAACACTATTACAAGAATCAAAATATACATTTATAAAGCGCCAGTATCCAGCCACAGCTGTCAAAGTTGTTAGGAGCATTGGGTCTCTGATAACTACTAGTTGCTATGCATAGACACTATGGTCTCTGATAACTACTAGTTACTATGCATAGACACTATGGTCTCTGATAACTACTAGTTACTATGCATAGACACTATGCTTCCGTGACATACCCGATCGGACTCGTAGTTTCCGATGCGGACGCTGAGGTCGGAATAGCCCCAGGCCAGGAAGCGGTGACAGGTGGGGGGAATGAGGACCTTGTTCTGTTCCACTGCCATCACGTACTTGTCATTGTGGAAGATCTGACCCACCGCGCTCTTGAGCTCTGGGGACAAAACAGGAGATATACGAGATATTGACTGCTCACATACCCTGAGTTAGGCCATAGCTATTTGATTCCATGGTTACGGATCCGCCGACCCGATTTTTCTCCAGTATAATTACAAGTATAATTTATAACAAGATACTGCTATTGACAAGCAGTACATTGAAAATAAGTGTTCATTCAAATCTGAATGATTTAGATGCACTGGTGTTTATAACAATTGTTGACAATAATATTTATTTTCTGTCAACCGACCGGTCGATTCATAATCTCCAATTATTATTATTTTTATATTGGAATATTTGAGGCCTTAATGACTGGATGTAACATTTTACGTGATTGGTTACCTTTGACTGGCTGCATGGAAGGTTTGAGGTTGTCCACGTTGTGGAAGAAGAGTCTGTCTGCTGAAGGGCTGGAGTAGGAACCCATGGAGATCGGGTCCAGAGCTCGGATGTTCAGCTTCTTCTGGGGGTGAGGCCGCTTGAACAACTGCAGCGAAAATACCACTGATGACTATACCTATCTAGGGGGTAAAATACCACTGATGACTATACCTATCTAGGGGGTAAAATACCACTGATGACTATACCTATCTAGGGGGTCAAATACCACTGATGACTATACCTATCTAGGGGGTCAAATACATCTGTCTTCTTCCGGAAATCATACAAGCTAATTGTCCTGCTTTGTGCATAATTGACACGACCAATATTAGAAATCCCAACAGACCAAACATTCCTGCCACACACCACAGATGTCATCACCTCTCTTCATACCTGCTTGGGAATCTGTCCAAAGTTGTTGATGAATCCAATGGTTGCGTTTTTCTTCAATGGGTCGTCGATGCTGTAGATGTCAACATTGCCCTCGTAGAAGAGGTGGTGGAACACATTGACGGCTTCCACCGCAGGGGGTCCACGCTGCTTGCAGCCGAAGATGAGGTCGATCCACTCGTGGAGGTGTGTGCTCACATAGTCACACTCCAGTACCTGTGTCAGGGGAGGATGATTATTGGTCTATATAGTACTGACTACTTTTTTGGAACTGGGCTTTAGATCAGCTTTGAAGACTATTTTTCTCACATCACAATTTTTGACAAGTTTACAGCAGGGATATGTATACTTATTGTACTGGTACTGACAAACAAATACGTCGTGGTACTAAAAATCATCCTATTGAAATGTGTATGTATAAAGGGAAACAATCCTGCACGCTAATATGGAAGCCATTACCAAAGGGAGATAATCCTGAGCTGACATGCTCTGGCTGAACCACTTACCTCTCTGTGGGCCCGGATGAACTCTTTAGGGTCGCCCTTTGCCCATGGCGGCAAGATGACATCATTCAGTTGAACTCCACTCTGTTTACATCCTGAGAAAATAACATGTGTATTAAAACACGACACACCAGATACCACTTGCATTATAATATAGCTTCAAGATTGTCAAAAATCAAAGCGTCATGGACAGTACAACATGGGTGTCTTCAACGAATGAAAACAGTGGACAGTTTGCTGACATCCAAGGCATATTGTTCGTGAGATTTCACGACCATTCACAACATTTCTCTCCCGTTCGCAGTTACTGATTGCAGCCCAGTCTTACCGAGATCGAAGTTGTTCTTGTTGACCAGGAAGTCAGGCAGGTAGAAGAACTCTGGGATGAGCTCCTTCACATCGGCCATGTTGTGTTTGGAGGCGGACAGCCAGTTCTCACGTACGCTGTGAAACATCCGGTCTGCCAGGTCAAAGTGACCTCCCTGGAATGAACGAGAGTTGTCAGTGTCGAACATCGCTGGGCTAACCTGTCTCGATCTGTATTTTATTTATGGCAGTTATTGGTTCCATCGTGAAGAATAACACCGAGTCGTAGCATGGCCCAGCAACTAACTTCAGAGTATGATGGGTATTTAAGTAGATATTTTTATATATTAATGGCCACAAGACAATTAATGTCAATTGTTAGAATGTCTGTGTTACTGTACCTGAAGCTTAAGGAAATGCTGAGTGAATGGCTCCATTCGGACCAAATACGAAGCTACGATCATTGCAGAGGAGTAGTGGGTTCCGTAGTGATAGGGTGGAGTTTCACCTGAAATACATTACATTTATCATGAATATTGTTAATAATCAAAATAAAATTACCACAAAAATTACAACTAACAGGATGGCTAAAAATGTTTAAACACTTTACAGCACTGTTACCTTGAGGATCGTCCCATTCATTGTATCTTTTCTGGAACTGCTTCAAGCGGTCCGGTGACTGCACTCCCATGGGTTTGGACAGATCTCTGAATGTGGAGGCCTTGTATAGGTTTAGCTCCTATAGAAAGACGGAACAACACAGATTGACACAGAGATCGACAAAGAGATCAACACAGAGAGATCAACACAGACATCAGCTTATAACTGTCTTTCCTTAAATATCTCGGAATACTGAAGGAACGTGCAAGTATAACTTCTATGCAAAGACAGAACAACACAGAGATCAACGTGTTTAAAATTTGTCAAAATCTGAAACAATTTTCACTAATGATTTTGCGCGACCTACTTAGTGGGCAATCAGACTCAATATCTATTTACAGATGCAATGTTGTGATGAAAAGGAAAAACGGAATGGGCATTCAAATATAATATTATTTAAATATAGGATTTTGTAATACTGTCGGACTTCTCGCACATCATACCTCCGAGTCGTAGTCAGCGATGATCCAGGGGAACACTGGGTACTGCATGAGGTCATTGTAACACCGGCCAGCCAGCGTGTTCAAGTGCATCAGGTACTGAAAGTTGTTGATCTCTCCCCGCTGAAACAAACACAGTGTAACTTTATACTAGCACCACTAGCTAGTGTCCACCAGCACCCAGCCTACATCAAGCCTCGAGATTAACCTACTTCAGCGAGTGATTTGATTATTATCATCCTAGCGGAAATCTTTTAACTGTACGTGACAATATCCTACGTCAAGCCTTGGGATTAGCCGGCTGTCTGACGAATATTATTACTCCAGAGAACCTACCTCCCACCGCTGTGTCACAGACTTCTCTCCTATCAGACTGCTTATCAGACCTCCGCTGAAAAAGTAATGGTACCATTTAAATCACATTTGAGAAAAACTCGGAAGTTCAAAATGAAAATAAACAAATTTGTCTTTCATCTTCTTGAAGGCCAATCATTGTCTCCTTGAAACACACTGTAACCTTTGTAATTTATTGAAATATTTGTAATACAAATTGCAACATTGATAACAGTACCATTGATATCTGTTTAATTATTTTTCTGGTAAATATTTCTATCGGAAATCTGGTTCCTTTCAGCATCAATATATTTAATCAAGTTTCAGACAAATCAACTTTTTTTAAATAACTAAATAAAACCCTCTGACATCTTGTAGGTCAGGTTTTCACACATAAAGCAAGGGGAGATAATACTGTGGTACACTCACCCTGACTCCACCTTAGCATTCTGTTTCTGTCCAGCCACTGACTGCTGAGCATTGTCTGTGATAGCAGTGGCCACGGCCAGGATCCTGAAACAGAATATTCAGGTAAATAATTCATCTTTGCCGTTATCTATGTAGCAAAATGTTCTGCAAGTAGGTGGTGACCAAAGGTCAAAACTATTTAAGGAAATTTGGGTTATTTTTTGCTTCTGTGATTACACTTAGCCAGTTCTGTTGTGAGGTGGTGTTATGCTTGAGGGAGCTACGACTTATAATGATTCTGGAAACAGGAATGATCATATAGTCGTGACAGAATCATGCTGGCTCTAAGAATCACACTAGTCATAGAATCACACTAGTCACAGAATCACACTAGTCACAGAATCACACTAGTCACAGAATCACACTAGTCACAGAATCACACTAGTCACAGAATCACA